>ML732185.1:0-17058 GCA_009176345.1 Aspergillus leporis | reverse complement strand
AAAAAAAAAGCGGTGCCAACACATGGTTTTGCTTCTCATTATTAGATGCCCGCACATGCCGCAGTTCGGATCCTTGGTAAAGACTTCTGCCAATCATACTCCTGCTCTATGGCAACTTCCTTCTATTTTTCACTCAGTATCAGGGCTCTTATCCACCTTCTCCATAGCAGATGCTGGGTACGAACCCACAGTATGAATCATACCTGTATTTACTTCAAGTTCGCCGAATGCCGGCGGCCGACGTACAGCCTCGGCCATCCCCAAAGCGCCGCTTGCAACGCCTTGGAAGCAACTGGAAGATTTGCTTACCAGACCGTCTAGCATGAATAGTGGTTGGGGTTAAGTGATAGGCGCAGCACTGAGCCTGTGCAGGATGTGGTTTTGGCACTTTTGGGAAGTTCAACCTATCTGTATCATACGCTTCATCCCCGATTTGCAGTCGAGAGAAAGTGATATGTTACACGAAACAAAGTCCACAATGGGCCGGTCCTAGTTTCTAGGGCTTTCTCCTTTACTCGATAGACATCAATGCGTCTGACTTCAGAGAACTCCTGTCTACCTGGTGGCCGTCGGCCAAGCTTCGCCGAGCATAAACACGGAGAGTATATCTATAGTTTAAAGCATTTTAGCAATATCAAGAGAGTGGAACCGAGAGGCGGTCACCCATACTAGACTCCGAGAGCCGACTTTACCGCAATGGAGCGTAAGGAAAATTTCTGTCGGCTTAGGGTCATCATACATCGGAGGCCGCATGCATGTGGTTTGCCGAGCGGCCGGCATCGCCACTTGCTTGTAGAGGTGAAGAAGGAGGAGCGGCCCGTGCCGTGTCGAAAGAGTCCGGAAAGAGTCCGGCGAGGAGAAAAGATGAAGAAAATTAGCAATGGAAAATAAAGTGAAAAGAAGGAAGAAAAAAAAGGATAAGAGGAAAGGAAAGGCCTTGCCTGAAGAAGCCGAAAGAGTAAATAAACAAGGAAAAAAGAAATCAAACAAGGTCGTGCCCGGGATCGAACCGGGATTGCGAGAATCAGAATCTCGAGTGCTAACCATTACACTACACAACCGCTGATTTGCCTGAGAAAATTACTTTATTATAAAATATGAGCATATAGTTCTAAAGCATTGCTTCATTGTCACCGGTAGGATGTTCTGATGTGTAATTGGTAGTGCGGAAATAGAGGGGTTTCAGCCTCGTATCGTCCGGTTAAAAGAGGAATTATGGGCTACGTATTCTGTAGGACCTTATGGGACTTTTTCTTTTCCAGAGTCTTTCGTTTCTGGATCTAGCGGGCTTGTTCCCCTTTCCATTCAGCGCGATTTTGAATTGGTTGAGATCCTGGCATATCTTTTTCTTTGTAATGATACAGGAGAATGCCCAAGGTCGTACAGAGAGGCACATCCTGTCCACTCACAGCAGATTATAGGCACATCATGATTTTCATTCCGTCTCCTCGAATATTCAATGCAAGCCAATAAAAAGGAAATGTGCCAGAACAACCTGGCGCATCTTGTTTACGGATACCAGCCCCGAGCCTTACTTCGCCTCCTTGAGTATTGGTCTACGATCGGATAAAATCATAGTAAGTTGACGCTGATGCTATAATAGGTATTTGATGATCCTGGCTCACCAGTTGCCTAGAGTGATCGTTTTTGAATATTCCTTCATCTCAAGTATCGAACTACTATTCGACAAATCATGTATAGCTTTGGCGCAGACCTCACAAGGCTGTTGGGCCCTAGCGCAAATTCTAGAAGAGATATTCTAGAGGACCCAATAATAGCACATGATGGAGAGGAGGAACAAGTCTCGTGATCATGGTGATCGTAAAACATAAATACCGCCATGAGCTCTCACAAAAACTAGTTGTTCATTCACTCTTCACAAAACAAGATCAGAGCCACGCTACTGGGGACAATATAAGGCGTGCCATCTGTCAGGTGACCCTCGCTTAGTATATCCAACAGACATCAAGTCTTCTCCTCCGCTAGATTCCTAGATTGGAATATCAAGCTTCCTCATCATTCTTGTTCCCATATCTACTTTCCTACTCACCTCCGTGAGCGCCTGCCGATACTACAAGCACCGGGCTGCTGACTCCTCTATTCACTGCCATTGATAAAGCCAGTACCTTTCTCATCCTCCTGCAGGTTGTAGATCCCACAACGGGACATAACCCCAGAGATAGTTGCTTTGTGATTTTTGGAGTTTTCCCAAACGGTACAAAAACCCTTTGGCATGATCCACACTCTAAGCATGCCGTACTAATATCAAGAAGAATAGACAAAAATGTCTAGCTCCAGCAGCAGCCGCGATAGGAGAGGTGAGTTCAGCATTGGTCATCGTATGCAAACGGCCGATTCTTCCTGTGAACCCTGTGGTGGGAAGGGCTACACTGAGCAACAAGTCACAGAAATGGTACCCTACAAATGTTCTCAGTGCCATGGGAGCGGACGTGTGGAGGCGCGCTATACTCGTCGGGGTCGTATGGAAACTTGTTCTGGCTGTGACGGAGAGGGAACTCGCCGGCATCGACGTACATATATGAAAAGAATTGGCTGCAGCTGCCTAGCATAATATTGTATAGATTGCTGCCAGTGCCTGCGACTTCTTTAGCTTGTCTTTCTTATTGTTTTTTAATCCGATTTTGTTCATCTGCTTTAGTCAGCTTTTGTCTACTTTTAACTAACTTTTGCCTCTCCAATTTTGTCTAAATTTGTCCAATTGATAATACGTGTTTTTGTCTAAGTTCCTCCTAGTATAACTCTGAGTATGCTCAGTGTGATCAATAATATTCTGCCTACATTCTATTGATATATATGAGAATTTACAAGGAAGCATTACTCCGTATGGTCTATGGTAAACGTGCAGAGGTAGACAATAGCTTGCTATCCTAAGTATCAGAAGTGAAACCTCTACCTAGATTTGGGTTTCATCCTTCGGCCCCTAGTTCTAAGAACCATGGTTTTGGAGGCCAAGCCCAAGGCTACACCCTTCGGACTGTAGGGTAACGTGCGCTGTCTTTTCTCATTGGGCCATATACCATATAGCGAGAGGAGCTGCAAAAAGACCTAATATGTTACAAGATGGGTATAGACAAAAGGTAGAATACAGAGACAGACAGAAGGGAAGCCCTTTACGCTGTGAAGGGGATATGCACCGCAAGGAACTGATACATGAGAAAGCTTTCCTAGGGGAATCAGAAGTCTTGAAAATAAACGAAATGGCCATTCACAAATGTCTGGAGCATTATGAGGCTTGTTAGCATTGACCTCGCGGCCACAGATTTCCGCCGGGGTCTAGGCCTGACATGGGTCCTAAGCCACTCTATGTCCTGCGGATGCTCCCTCATATAATCCATCTCAGGTATCCAAGCAACGTGCTCTTCTGTTTTACTTAGACAAATCTTGTCATGTATTCAATGGTCACCAACACTAACCAACCAAGGAACTCCGTTACCGGGCTACGTACTGGTTGCCACTTCCCTAAGCCAAGGTAGCTACTATATAAGCCCTAAGTCCATGTGCCAACTTTAAAAACACCACGTTGACACTCATAGCACTGCAGTCAAATCAGTGACTGGCACAAACAATCCACACTCAATAATCTTGTACTGCGTATTCCTATCCATCCATATGAATCCTTGTAACTTCTACCTTCCCCTCATGTGACAGTGACTACCCTGAGCTTTTTCACCAACATAAGCGCCATATTCAGTAGTACCTTACTTGAGCCAGTTAAAAAGCGAAGGAAATCAAAAACAAAAGTAACCAGAAAAGATTTGTCAACCAGAATACCGGTAGGTTTTCTATTAGGAAGAACTCGCTGGCCAATTAGATTAGAGCTAGATCTAGAGCTCTGATTCCAGACGCCTCAACCACCAAGCCCGCGAATAATCGCTCATTTAGATGCTTTATACCTAGATTAGTATGGATCAGCAGGAGTCTCTTAAAGCCCCGCGATCAATTAGTATCCTAGAAATCAGACCAATTTGCCTATTTGGAATGCCTACGTCTTATTGACTACTAGGATTGCCAGTCAGAACAGTCTCCCGCACGCTAGATAAGAATATTATTATGATGGAATAATACTTGACCAAAAGAAATCATAATTATCAAGGTTTCCTTCCCCATACAAAATATACAGGAAGATAGAGGTGAATTGATGGATCTCTCAACTCACTCTTAACCTTCGCCATTAAAACTTGGATCTCTGGTGGACTCCATCCAAGCACGCGTGAGAAAAGAGCAGGGGTATAAGAGTCAATGACCTGCAGCTCCTGAACAGCCTGATACTTTCCGATCTCCTTCAACCCTGGATCCTTAGGCCACCGCCCGATTGGTATCTGTGTTTCCTCATCAGTTAGTGCTACATTTACGACACGGTATCTATCACTCCAGACTAACCTTGCGAATTTCTTGCTGCACGTCCGCAAAACCCACGTCTTTCAGCTTGTCTTTCCAACCACTGACATTGTCGATAGGCTTGCCGAACTTTCTCAACCCCTCCACCAGCTTCTTCATCCAGAGATTGGCATGCACGGCCTTCTCGAGTGTGTCGTCATCGGAGAGGAAAGGAGATGTAACTGCTTGTATTTCAAAGTATCCTCCGGGAGCTAGATGCTTGAAAGCTTGTTTAAAAAACTTTACGTCGTCACCTATACACCCCTCTAGTTCACGGGCATGTATAAAATCAAATGGCCGGTTATATAGCCAATTTGACTCATAATCATCGATCTCAAATGTGCACGTCGGTGGTACCCTATAGTCACCGGCATCGTTAACAGTCCGTCTTACAACAATGACGGATGCTGCATACCATTTAGGTTGTATAGGGCTTAGATCTGTTCCGATGACCTGTGCGGATGGATGCTCACTGGGCTACGAAGTCAGTGATCGAGCGCAGCTTGGACTGCAAAAATCTTGCCTGGGGGTGAATCTTACTCTGCAAAGTCAATCGCCCAGATCCCGGTACCAGTACCGAGGTCCAGAACCCGCTGGATGTCTTCCTTAATGGGGGCGAGGTAGAGACCTCCTCCGAGGACTAACCGATATACATGATGCGCTAGATCCATGCGATCTTGTTCTTCCTCGTCGTTAGGCTGGACGATTATTAGCTATTTGTCTTGGTATCTTAGCCGATGCTCATGAGTACTTACCACTAAATAGGCCCCCTCGCGAAAGGCATGGTACCGACGGCCATTCTGTAGCTGATGTGAGCTACTTGAAACACTTCCAGGGCCGATTCACGAACCTCGTATCTGATATGCCACAATTAATCAGACTCATTCGATAAAATTTAAATTCAGTGAAGCGCCACCTACTTGTAATTCAAAATGCTCGAGTTCAAAGACGTAACAAAGCTGGCGGAGTTCAAACTGAAGGTGTCATCAGAAAATACCGTCCTAACAAACAATAGACAACAAAGAACAACAACAACACCAACAACAACATAGAAGCACTTACGAGTCATTATATAAACAATCTCCCTCATAATCAAGTTCATCCTAGGGTTACACACCATCAGTGGCCACATCCAATAATCCATGACTACAAGTGACAACAACTTACATCAACCTGCACAGGGTCCATCGATAAAATCTGTAATTCAACCGCAGCGGCCGCTTGCCGCTCATCCTGACACTCAGTCATTTCTCACAATGTGTCGGGATCCCCTTCCTTAAACGAAAAGTCTGTCATTTACACAGTTATGCATGTAGAGCAAAAAGAAGGAGACAGGGGGATAAGTACGTCGCATTAGTCAGGGCGACCTTTTTCTTCACCATTCCTTGTTTTTTCCTAATTTTCGCACTCAGACAGTCCCTTCCCCACGCTGGATCCTTCAGCCCGTAGTGCTATGCCTTATTAGGGTCTCACACCGCGTGGCTTTTTCTCGCCTGGCAACCAGTTGGAGCTGATGCTGCCGCTAGTCTAGTCGTCGTCTATAACACTGGTTTTTATACCTCGAGGGGGGTAAATGGTGGAGTGGTAATTAACACAACCAATAGGGTGGCCACCGCTGAGTCAAAAGGTTCCGGGACGCAATATTCTAAACGTCTAGTGGATCTGATTGGGTCAATAAAGATGGACTTTCCCGTCCACCGTTCCATCCTGAACACATGGCAGGTCAAGATAAAGTGGAGTGTGGCACATGATGTCCAGCAAGCCCTATAAGAAACCAAGAAAAGCAAGAATAAATTAAATGGAACTACTGGGTACATACGTGATAACTGACCTAACGACCGTTGAGACCCATATCCCGTTAGTCTATGTAACTAACGTTTCTGCGCCCTGAAAGGAAACTAATCTGCGACTTCGACGACTTCGTCACCAGGCATTGACTCCACCTTTCTTCAAGGATATCTGATGGAGGGGAGCAACGGAGCCCCATTTGCCGTTCATCGGAACGAGTTTCCCCGCTACCAGTGAAATCGTTCGGCCTTGATATTGCGAACCTCCAGAAGTTTATTGTCGTCGACCTAGGGAAGACTACGGAGGCTGTACATGTACACACGAGTCAGGCTAAGATGCTAAGAGTCGCGGGGATTTAGAATTAAAGACAGTGGTCTTCCTTGATTTTATTTAGCATTCGGCCACCCCTTTTTTGTCCCTTTCAACGAGCAAGGAGAGACGACCTTAACTTTGTCTATTATAGACAATAAACCTTATACTACAACAGCCATATCTAAGTGGGCCTCGTCCTAACCTCTACCAGCCTAGTAAGATAATAGCGGCTGACACCTGCATGATGCGACTCACAACTTGGAGCCATTCCCCTGAAATGACCGATGGCCCGACACTTGCTTCGCTGGCAACTCCACCCCCCAGGCAATGCGACAGTCCCAGCGAAGGTGGTCCTCAGTGATCGATGAAGGTCCTACCGGGACCTGATAGCCACCGATAATATCCCTCCAAACCATGTCTCCAACACCCCCTTCTCCTGCGAGGATCCACCGTCGTGCGGTTTCCGTGACGACGCCATCACCGTCCCGCTCCGCGTCCAGCGCAAGAAGAGCGCCACAGAGCATCCAAGCGAGCGTGAACATGACTCGACGTCCATCAGCAAGTATCAACCGCGGCTCAGCAGTGGCTTTCATGCGAGCGAGAAAGCTAGCCCATGTTTGACTCAACACCGTCGAAATTTCAGTGCTCCTAATCAAGTCCAGGACGCGCTGGAACCAGAACGTGAAAACAGCCAGATTCTCCCCCTTAACCAAGAACCTCACGAGCTCACTAGCCAGCACATTGGTCGTACCCTCCCAAATTGAATTGACAGCAGTATTCCTCAGAAGTCTCGCGATGTTGAACTCCGGCTCATCCGGTTCATCCATGTACCCAACCCCGCCCATTGCCTCTTGGCATTCTTGAATCCCTGCAATCGAATTCTTGCTGATCACCGCCTTGGCGATGGCCGTTAACGCCCGGAAGACGACCTGGGCCTCCTTACCGCTCTGAGGCAGGTGTGCAGCAGGGGTGGAGACGCCGTCATTCTCGACGACGCCCATAACCGCAATAGTGAAGAAAGCTAGATTCATCGCGCCGCGATGTTTCACCTCCATATCGGCCAATAGGCTCAAGTGCATGGGGATGAGCCAGAGGGGTTCGCCGACCGTTGTCCTTGCTTTCGCAAAGCTCTTGGCGATACTAATCGCCCGACGCCACGCAGCTAGCGATCCAATGAACGTGTGAGTCCGAGTGATATTAAGCAGCGGTGCGATCGCTGTCACACCATTGTCGACGGTGCCGATTAGATGAGCGCGCATGTCTTTAAGTTCCAACTCCGCCGTCGGCAACTCCTTCGTTCCCAGCTTATTCTTCAACCGATGGATTCGGACGCCGTTAGTAACGACCCGAGGCTTGCCATCTTCTCCAACGACGGTCTTACGCAACGGCGCGAGGAACGTGCTTAGCTTCCCGGAGAGCGTTTTGGCGAGCAGTAGAGCGATATTGGCATCAGTGGCGGATGAAAAGAACTTGAACCCGCTAACCAGATAATCGCCCTCGTCCAGTCCGTTTGAAGCCTGCAATCTATGCGTTAAAGGAGAGTACGTGGCCCACGTCTCCGTATTCTGGACATCGCTACCTCCCGCTCTTTCGGTCATCCACTGGCCTGAGGTCCAATAGTCCTCGCCGGGGGAGAGCAACTTCTGATAAGCCATCTGGAAGGGATGGTCCGCGGGTAGCTTTCTTATCTCCTGACCGAGAATAAGCGCTGCCCCGTCGGACATACTAATGGGGCAGGAATAGAGCCCCGAGGAGGGTGAATAGAGGTAGTTCCTAATTGCGAAACAGCGGTCAGTCCGGGATCCACAGCGCAGTTGACCAAGACATACACAGCATACTGCACCAGCCTCCTCTCAGCCCCATAGGTAGGCACATACCCCAACGACACGACGCTTCGCGAGTCAGTAGGTGATTCTAGTCCTTGGGCATGTAGCACACTTACCCGTGCCGGGCACCCCATTTGCCCAGCTGCTTCCATCCTTCGGTGGTAATCAGTCGGTCATAGTCATATCGCTGGCCCCAGACATTGAAGCCCTTCACGTATGGCTGGTTTCTCTCGGCATCAGCACTCCATTCCCTGACCTGATCCGAAACAGCCTCCTCGCCCAACTGCACTAACTGTGGCTGAACCTGCTGTAACTTCTGAGGAGGAAGATACCCTACGTGGGTTTGTTAGCCAGAAAAATATCAGTATAGTCTGACCGTAAGTCATCTCACAAGAAAGTGCCCGTTGGAGACTAGTATCTGTAGTGTAAGTGTTCTCCAACCGCTCAGGTTTCGTGATATGTCCACGATCCACGGTAGCGTAACGTGGTTCAGGCTCCATAGTGAAGCCTATTTGTGTAATCTGTAATAATCAAAACAATCCAAACCTTTGTCCATCGTTGCTAAGTACAGGTGCAATTTTCTGATATACACTAAAGTGCCTCGGTGGGAGAGCTCGTGATTACCTCGGTTACGGTAGTCTGGGGATGAGGAGGTGGCTAAGGAGACACTCCTTAGTCATGTGTAAGGATCCAAAGAATATTGTATACACTAGATAAGGCTGCTAGACAGACATCATTTCACTGACTAGACAGAACTAGGATGACACATTTGTCAGGTGTATCTCCCAGCATAAACCCCGGACTCATAAAGAAGGGATACGCTCATATATACCCGTCTCACCGCCGACCCCCCACTTGGGCTACAGCTCAATGAAATTCCCAGCTCAATGAAAATTTCTCTATATAGCTCAAAGAAACACTACAAAATTGCCTGTTTTGATCGAGATGAAGCCACTTTAGGTTCACCATGCGAATCTATATAGAATAGATTTTCAGATGGCCCATTTTCTCGGCTCGATGAGGCCCAGGTTGGGGTCTCATCAAGGTTTTAGCCGAGCCGGCTCATAAGAGCTCTATTCTCCTCCCGACTTTTTTTAGATGTAGAACGCCAACGATGTTCTATACTAGCCTTATTTTCAGCTGAAATATAATACTATATATCTCCTACATATACTAGACCATCCAACTTGACCTGGAGTTTAGATCTCGCTGAATTAGAAGGTCAACTTCACTCTTCCATCATCCTATCTAGAGCGGCTGAGGCCATGGCGCCTTTCTCTGCATTATGTAAAGCGCCACGTAGAAGACGATCTATAGTAGGAGAAAGCTCTACTCTAGAGCTGCGTACTATAGTGATTTCCTGACGTATTGAACGTAGAGTTGTAGGCGTTTTGGTAATCGACTCAAGCGGTGGAGATGGTGTTTTATAGCTATTACTCCTACTAGTAGTAGTAGTGGTGGTAGTAGTGACATAAGACGTAGAAAGATCTTCAAAATCCTCAACTGTATGGTCCCCGTCATATATTCGCAATATATTCTGATCATCATCCGTCTGATAAACCATTTTCTGCAGAACAAGGCTAGGATTGAACGGCTGAATGCCTGTTTCTCGCCAGCCTGCCTAGTTCGTAGGGGGGGTGAGAGCTTTATCACGTATACCAGGAATATCATATAGAAATTCAACTTTCTTATAACACTCGCCACGAAATCGAGAAGCCTCATTGACCTTGGCACTGTGAGTCCCCTTTAGTTGTTGAAATGGTACAGAATCAAGCGGTTGAAGCCGGTGAGTTAGATGAGTTGAAATGGGAAGAAGTAGAATATTATATTCTTTATAATACTATACAAACTCAATGGTAAGATGCGAATTATGGTTATCCATAAGAATAAGCCGATAAGCACCTCGCCGCCTTGGGGCTGTACAGTAGTTGAAATGATGAATCTAGCCGTATGCAATCCTTTTATTTGAGTATCCTGAGTCAGATACTTCAAGGATATAGTCAACTGGTAGTTTTGTAGTAGTAAACCAATCCTCCAGATATACTTTGCCTGGTAGAACCAATATTGGTGGAATAGAATCTCCAACGACATTGACACATTCTATAGAGCTTACAAGCGTACGCTCTAACGCGCTTGCAATGTCATTATTCCGCTCAGGATACTGTATAAAGATAGTCTCCGTACGGCCCTGGCCTATACGAAAGCCGGTTTCATCAAAATTCCAGATATCCTCATCATGAATACCATATATTTCAACTTGAATCTGAAACTAGTTGTACCACTACATGACTGTAGCTGGATCTTAGGCTTCCTTGCGATCCACATCAACAACACATCGTTTGCCTTTCATATAACGATCTGTCTGCCGAAGGAAGCGATATGGCCAGTTTTTTGAGACTTGTGGTGGTGGTGTAGAAGGATCAGTATGAGACCGCCCGAGGATTGCATTTGCAGCATTTCGTATAAGCGGAGCGCTTGGTGGAGCGCCCAGATCGTCAAGCCGATCTAAATAGTCATATAAAGCGCTATACTGAGAAGGATCAAGACATTGATTAGTACGCTTTCGAGTACTTTTACTGTCTGTTCCTAGAATTCGACGTCGGAGGCGCTGATAGGGCACTTTGTAATCTTGTGCGAGTTTGGTCATATTAACCCCTTTTTTTTCGTGTTTTTGTCCATTGTACGCGTGTACAGCCTTTTGAATAAGCTCTTCTTCAGCCTTATAGGTGGATTGCATTGTTTATGAGGTGGGAATAGCTTCAAAATGATCGTGAGGTTGAAATATAGAAGATTTTTCATTGAGCTAGTAATTTCATTGAGCTATGGCCGACCCCCGGTGAGACGGGTATATGGTATCGAACGCCACCAGAACTCGCGAGAAATCACGTGATCCATAAGTAGGAAAAGAAGTATCTGACCCCAGAATATATATATCGATCATCCTCGTATTAACCCAAGTATCGTGTGACATCTCCACCTGAGCCAATGAGCAATGCCCAAAGCCACACCATCTATACCCGATTACAATATCCAAACAATCGACATCCCATCCCCTGAAAAGAGTAGTATGCACACCACAAGGGCACACCGTCACTCGTGATCTAGGTCCTCTTCCCAAAACAGACTGTTGATGTGGTTGGTTGATTGGGTAATCTAGGTCTACGAGCCTACTTCATCCCTATCTAATGTTCACGTGACTCCGGATTATGGTTAATCCGCTTTGGTGGGGATCTTCGGATAAAGCATGACAAATACGTCACATGATCTCGGAGACTTTCCCACCGATCATTCACCCGACTGCTGATTAATCCCCACGACCAATGCCCCACCAATCGCCTGACGCCTCCAATTCAAGCCCTGAGCAGATTCAACCCCCAGCGACGGTAGCCCAATAAAAGGGAGTCAATCCCAAATAAAGCCGAGCTAGTGGGCAAAAAACCTTGGCCCCTACCAATCAGCACAAGACGAAGCACTTATCTCCGAGAAGATTCGATACGGACCAAAGATGAGAATCATGTTGTTTGGAGAATTGTCCGGCACATCCAATGCCGTGACAGGACAGTTAAGTTGCCTTTATATCCACCGCAGCGGGGACATTTGAAATCAAGGCAGTGGGGACATTTTCTCTGGGTTTCTGTGGAGTATACTATAGAAACACAGACTCGGGGAAAGAACCAGTATATAAAACTCATGATCCCTCCCCGAGGAAGCTTTCGTTCCTGAATACCATAGGCCAGTATATACAACATACAGCATACAACGTACATACACATAGATCCAATATGCATCTCCCCGACTACGTCGAGCCCGCCCAGGGCATCTCCTACTTCACCCCGGCTCAAAGCCCCCCCGCCGGAACAGCAGCGAACCCGCAAACCAACAACCAAAAGGTTCCCAAGCTCTTCCAGCCGTTCACCGTCCGCGGGGTCACCTTCCAGAGCCGCCTCGGCGTAAGTACCCAAACCCAACCCAACCTCATAGCCCTCCTACTCCCTCTATCAGAAAATCCCAAACTCACCGAACACCCACCAGCTCGCCCCTCTATGCCAATACTCCGCCGAGGACGGCCACATGACCGACTACCACATCGCGCACCTAGGCTCGATTGCCCAACGCGGCCCAGGTCTCCTAATGATCGAAGCAACTGCGGTCCTCCCAGAAGGCCGAATCACGCCCTACGACGTCGGCCTGTGGAAAGACAGCCACATCGCGCCCATGAAACGGGTAATCGACTTCGTGCACAGCCAGGGCCAGAAGATTGGCGTGCAGATCGCGCACGCAGGCCGGAAGGCCAGCACCGTCCCGCCATGGATGTCCACCGCCGTAACGGCGAGTAAGGAAACAGGCGGATGGCCCGAGAACGTGAAGGGGCCCAGCGACATCCCCTTTGCGGAGTCATTCCCCACGCCTAAGGCCATGACGAAGAGTGACATTGAGGAGTTCAAGAGTGCGTGGGTGGCGGCCGTTAAGCGGGGTATTGCGGCTGGCGCGGATTTCATCGAGATCCATAATGCGCATGGGTACCTTCTTTCGTCGTTTTTGAGTCCTGCGGTCAACAACCGGACGGATGAGTATGGGGGTTCGTTTGAGAATCGGATTCGGTTGCCGTTGGAGATTGCGGCGTTGACGCGGGAGGCAGTTGGTGCTGAGGTGCCGGTTTTCTTGCGGGTTTCTGCGTCGGATTGGTTGGAGGAGGTGCTGCCTGAGCAGAGCTTCAATGTGGAGGAGACGGTGAAGTTTGCGCGGGCACTTGTGGAGCAGGGGGCTGTTGATTTGATTGATATCAGCTCTGGTGGGGTGCACGCTGCGCAGAAGGTCAAGTCGGGGCCTGGGTTCCAGGTTCCGTTTGCGGTGGCTGTGAAGAAGGCTGTTGGGGATAAGATGCTTGTTTCTGCTGTTGGTGCGATTACCAATGGAAAGCAGGCGAACCAGTTGCTTGAAGAGGAGGGCATTGATGTGGCGCTTGTTGGACGGGGATTCCAGAAGGATCCCGGTTTGGCATGGACTTTCGCTCAGCATTTGGATACGGAGATTTCCATGGCGAGTCAGATTCGTTGGGGATTTACGAGACGTGGTGGAACTCCTTACATCGATCCCTCGGTTTATAAGCCGTCTATCTTTGATTAGATGGTCATGACGTGATGACTATACAAGTATGAAGATATGTATATAGAATAGACAAAATCATTGCTTTTGTGTTTTTACCTTTTCGGTGATCTGGAAAATCAGCAGACCTGAACAGCTGTATGATATTTCTCGTCGGATATCAGTCCGCATATATGTAGAGGTACAAGGTTGTCTGCCCACTCAATGATGAAATACACCACGAAAGTGGGTCAAGCTATTCTAACTTTACTTTCGTTGACATGTGTACAGTATTGGTGAAGCATCTTCTATGCATGGCATACTGAACGATACACTGGTGTTAGAATCAAATGTTCTAGGGTCTATATTTCTATTCTATAGACAGTCTATATCCATATAACCCCGTCATAAGAAAATCATCCCAAACCTAAAACTGTACATGAATGCAAATGTGATCAGAAGATATATCGCCGGACATTACTTAAAACAAAAAGATTAGAGCTTAGCCTTGGGTGAGCCGGTCTTCAGCACGGCCTCGTTCCATGGGTATGGATCGAAGACTAGGTCGTTGACTGGGTTCTGGCTGGCACGCTTGAACAGATCCGGGTAGACCTCGCCATCATATCGGCCTAGACTGCTGTCGAGCTGCCAATCGGGGAACTTCCAGGCATCGACGAGGCGGACTGCGTGTGGTCGGATCTCGTCCAGTAGCTTCGCGACCGCATTCGATTGCGCGAGGGAGATTTGACGAGTGGTAACGGCGCTGGATGAGAAGAACTCGGCGGCCTCGCGTTCCAAGGTGTGGAGTGAATACAACCGGAAGAGTTTGTGCATCAGAGTCAAGGTTTCGGGGTCCAGCTCGGATGTCAGCTGGGGCGAAGTGACCGCGTCGTAGAAGTTCTTCACAACCAAATACTGCGAGTGAGCGGTCGACAGGCGCCAAAAATCGATCAGCAAGCTGTTCCACGACCGCTTCTCAACATCCCTGCGCTTGAGTGCTTCGAACGTGAGGTGTGCGGTACGCCAGGCAAACGCGGCGACAATGTCGCTATCCTCTTCCAGGATGTCAAAGGACGCGCCCTTATCCCGACGTGAGAGATATGTCTGGAGGATCTGGGATGTGTCGTTGTTGGTTCCCTTTCCGGCAAGCACGGCGCGTGCGGATTTCAAAAGCTAGAGCAGTCAGCGCTTGAACATTAACGGACGATCATTAAATAACGGGCCGCTTACATATCTTGCCACCTGCTGTGTCAACATGTAGTTGTCACCTTCCCAGGTTAATGTGGGCAGGTAGTCAGCATACCACGGTCCAATACCGCTGTAGTTGCTGTATCCGTGGCCACCGCAGGCCCGACGGCACACCTCGAGACCCTCTCCGGCGGTAGTACTCGCCAGCGCCTTGAGACCGCAAGAAGTGGCATGAAGATCAGCCAGCAAGTCTGCACCCGCTCTCAGTTGCTCGGGGCCTGCGCCTCTCTTATCCTGACCGGCCTCAACGGCACCCTTCATCCGCTTCTGGTTTTCCTCGTAGAGGCTCATCATACCCCGACCGGTGAAGTGCAGAGCATACATAGAAGCCAGCAAAGGAAGGAGACGAACCTGGACCATCTTGTAGTTCAGGACCTGGTTTTCTCCGGCGTTGCTACCGGCATCACGGTCCTGAAACTGCCGCCGAACAGCACAGTAGCGGGTCGCGATGGTAACACCACGAGCCAATACACTGCCAGCCTGAAGGACGATGTTGGAGCGCACCCATGTCATGGTACCATACATAAGAGACGGTGATGCGGGACGCAAATACTTGTTGGTTGCCTTATCAATCTGCGCGAAACGGGCCAGCATGTTAATATGAGGGATCTTGACCTGGTTGAACAGAAGGAAACCATTGTCCATTGTGCTGGTGAAGTTAGTATCATGTTTACACGATACCGAAGTACGCATATGTCGGGGACCACTCACTTGTAACCAAATTTAGGGCCAATGTCTCCCACGTAGATATTCTCTAGTGGCTGATGGGTCTGCATATCACGAATCTGGACCACAAACGGATGGGGACCATAGTTCTTGCCTCCAATAAAGAGTTGTGCCATGACCACAGCATGGTTGGCGGTGCGTCCCAGGGAGCCAATCCACCACTTCGACGCGGTCAGAGTGGGGGAATGGATGGTGAAAGTCTTGTCATCAGGGTTCCATGTGGCTGTCGTTTCCAAGCCCCGGACATTGGAACCATGACCCAATTCTGTCTGCGCATAACATCCGATGATCTCGTATTTGGACGCAGGTTCGAGGAAGAGCTTTTTCTGTTCAGGGGTCGTTTGTTCCCGCAAAGTCACCTATTCGAATACAATGGTTAGTCTTGAATTCCAGGCAGATCAGCCGCACTGCTATGATGCACTTACCAAGAACATGCTCGCGTGAAGGCCATAGGGAGTGGGTTCACCCAGAAGATCATTGGCCAAATAGTAGTCCTCTTGAGACCATTTATGTTGCACCGACAATTGTTGCAGGCGTTTTGCCTTGCCCAGCGCTCTTTGAATTTTCTCTGTCCGCCCCAGAGTGTAGTTCTCTGACTTGTCAAAAACCTTCTCCGACTGTAAGATGGACAGAATTTGCTGTTGACGGTCCAATGTCTTCTTAGTGTGTAATAATTCAGCGAGTTTATCGACGTTGATGTTGGATTGATCGCGTTCCTGCTTGAGCAGGTCGGAGCCTTGCGGGTCGGCCGGCTTCAAGGCCTGGACCCAGGCGGGGGGAGGAGAGGGCATATCGTGGAAGTTGTACCGTAAGGGGACCGAGTCCAATTGGTTCAGTTGAATGAGTTATCGTAGGAAGGAGACAAGAGCTGGACAAGTCAAAGCACGGTGTGGAGGCGAAGGTGGGAAGACTTATAGGGAGGAGACTCCACGGGGAAAATTGCTGCCCCAGAGAATGGGAGCTGGACAAAAGGCCGAGGGTGAAGGGCGCCGCTTGCCAAATGGGGAAGAAGCCTCGGCTCTTTGTGCTTGAATGCCTGGGTGCCTTACCGTGCCCCTCGGAAAGAGGCGAATCAGTCCGTTGCCAGGTGGTCAGTCTCTCGGCCGACGAGAAGTCGGAAATTCACGATGCCGAGTCATCTTTCTTTGGCTGTCGATACATACCAAGGATGTTAACTCTTGAGTGAGCACTAAAGCAACTTAACTGGTTGATGTACAGGGATATGTCCCGGAATCGGCTCGACGTGCAGCAGTTCAACAGCGATCAGAGCTTGATCATTGGCCTAAATTTGTAATATATTCTATTGGCCTGCTGACCCGGTTATCTGATAACGATCAGTAGTTACATGGGTATTTACCGTCTCAACAACCCGACGTGTCGGTGACGGTTAAACACATCATCCATACTAGTTACACATCATACATATTAGTTAGGGCTGAAAGTATATTGTGTACAACACACCGCTATAATATGTTTGTATTCAATTGATCCAAACATCATGCGATGAGTGACAAGATTACTACGCCAACAACGATATGCTAACCAGAATCGGTTCTGTGAACCATAATCATTATTATTTGTCGCAGTTTTTTCTTCCGAATCTGGCGGGATCTGTCGGTGCCCGGTTTCCCATATTAGGAGAGAGACGGAGAGAAGAAAAGCAAACCAGGAAAAA
>ML732184.1:4465-230152 GCA_009176345.1 Aspergillus leporis | reverse complement strand
AAAAACCACCAAGCCCAAAATCAAGAAGCAACAAGCTAAAGTAATGACCTCATAGCCAAACTCAACGGAGAAAGATACAAAAAAAGCGACTAAACAAAAGAAAAAGGGAAATAAAAATTTCGGCCCCGAAACTCATCCGGCTACTCACCTGACCACCCCAAAAACACAACCGGCGCGTGCAGATCCCATTCTAAAAATAGCGGGCTAGTTTCTAGCCCAGGGACCAGGACCGGCGCGACGTGGCCGGGACCCGCTCTTAATCGCGGGGAGAGAGGTCCT
This sequence comes from Aspergillus leporis, assembly GCA_009176345.1. NCBI lineage: Eukaryota > Fungi > Ascomycota > Eurotiomycetes > Eurotiales > Aspergillaceae > Aspergillus > Aspergillus leporis. Next base: position 229,873 of record ML732184.1, on the reverse strand, counting down.
GGACCTCGATTGACGGATCACGGCTTGGGATTTTGCATATCGTAATTAAACTGTAATGGGGCCAGGGTCTGGCGGGTTCCGTTTTGGGTGTCTCAGATTTTGGCGTTTTTTTGGGTCGGGACCCTAGGCTTGACCCTGTCCCTTTTTTCTTTTTTATTCGTTTTGTTCTTGTTTTGTTTTCATTCTAGTGATAATATTTATTGTTGTTCCTTTCTTTTGTTTTTGGAGGCTTTGGGTGGTTTTGGATTTTGAGGTTTCATGGTGGAGGGTTTTATGATCCTGGGATCCTGATTTACTCTATATTATTTTTCTGGTTGCGGGATATTGGAAGAGATTTTTTTTAAATCTTGTTTTGAATTTTCTCTAATTAATTAATCCGTTTAATTAATAACTAATAGTGCAATGCCGGGGTGATAGTCTGTTCGTGCTAACTTGTCCCCTGTCTTACAGTATGCACTGTACACAAACATCGGCAGTTCGTTGTTCCCATCTAGGAATGGATGCATTGAATCTTTTTCTTCTTGTTGGTCAATGAAATGGTTTATTTGACAAAAGGATCTGAGATCGCCAGGAGTCAGAACAAAAAGGGAACTGAAAGACGCCGTTTCGTCCAAGCCGACATGCGACCGAAGTATCCATGTCTCATACAACATGGCATTGACTGGCCAACTCCAGTCTTGGCAAAACCGGTCAAAATGGAATAGGAAAAAAAAAGGGTAAGAATTAGAAGAGATTAAGATTACCAGAAGACGCCTTCCAACCCCCTGCCTGAGTGCCCTAAAATGATAACCAATTAATGCCTTATTCCTGAGATGCCCGTCATGACCAAATCCAGATAGTAAAAAAAAATATTGAATAAAATGAAAGATGGTAGATGGAAAGAAGGTAGATGTCGATGGTCGACAGAGAACGTGTTGATAATAATCAAGGAAATTTCATTTGATGTGGGGTATTGTGTAGGTCAACGACCACAAATGAGATGTGATGTATGTAGTAACCAAGGATTGTCCGGGAATCGATCAGATTGATAAAGTCCGCGGGATGATGAGTTTGATTTCATGGTAAAGCTGGACAATAGTCCTAGCAATGTATAAATGAATTGAGCTCCACCCTTGGTTGGGAGGGGAGCAAGTCCCGACCGACAAGCGATTATTTGGATTTCACCAGATCAATGCGCTGTAATAGGCACCGGATGATCTACCGGATGGCGAGCCGTGCACATGCCATGCCGGAGATATGAGTCCTATAACAGGCTAACTGATTCCGCGTGTATCAAGTGTTCATCGAGTCCTACATCGAAGCACCTTGACCACGTTATCGTTTGCTCGGTCGTAGATCTTGCGTTGGTTGTCATTCGGCCGTCGGGGGGTGGGCTGAGCTTAGGCGACGGCTCACAGGACGAGGAGTTGAGTGTTGATACTAGGCACATATTTAGTGCTACCGTCCGCCCTGTGATTGATCGGGACCAGAATGGCCAGAGCTTCTTTGTCTAGAGGCGAGCCATTCTGCAGTAGCTTCCTGCCGCGAGATAGGCATCTTTTGGTCGTCCATTCTGCCGCTGGTTTGGATTTGAGGGAGAAGGTTGTTCAACTCTGCAGCCAGAGCGGAGGCGGTGTAATTGCGAAGTTCCCTTTCCTCACGCTCGTCCTCCTTTATCAGGCGCTTCTGGTCGGTTTTGGAAAGGTTCTCCCGGCGTTTCCTTCTGATCTCAAGGATCACCCAGTGAGCAACCTCCTCAGAGGTGCGGTTCCGTGGCGTGCCGTGCTTGGCTGGGTTTCGTACGTATCGGCGGGTGACATCTGTAGCGCCATCAATCGAGAAGGCAATGCAATATGACATCTTTCGGCCCCAGCCTAAAATCAATTGTTAGTTTCAGGGTAGAAAACAAAGTCGTGGAGCACTAACCTTCGGCGTAAAGACGAGGCTGGTCCCAGGCTTCTTCGCACGCGTCCACGTGCACCCAGCGCCTCTGGTGCTCAGAATATACTTCGGTCCAGACATAGTCCTCCGAGTTCCACACCCAGCGCACACGGCCGCCAAGTGCTCTGCAGAACATGCTGAAGCAGTTCGCCCATTCCCCTACACGACCCCGCCGGCTCTGGAGCAGTTGCCAAACATCGGAATAGCGAGGAAACCGCTCATAGGTGCCGCAAGACGGTTCAGAGCATCGGTAGAGCTCTACGCGTGTTGCACCACGAGCGGTCTCTTCAGGCGAAGGCGGCGTATTGCCCTGGGCGATTGTAGGCATGAAGCATCGTGTGCAAGGGGGGTTGTTGACGAATTGGAAGAATGATCTTTTGAACCACCTGAAAGGTCGCGGTTAGTGTCAGGTACCAAAGATGAGTAGCCAATTAAACGAACCTCAAAAGGGATCTGATAACACAATCTTGATACCCCCATTCAGGTCTCCCGCCAACGCTGGCAGCCTGTGCTTGTATGATCTGGCTCTCCTCTTCGGCCTCCGAATACAACCGATCAAGTGGAACCAGAGAGAGGGCTTCGTCGAGAAGACCCGGGTTCTCGTACTTTGTCGGTGTTACGGAGAGGACATGAAGGAGATTACGGAATTTTAACGAGGCCTGGTCCTGCGGCGGAGATGGAACGATTGGTAGCCCTTGCAACATCGACGATTGAGATGATGAGTGTGGTTGTGGGGAGAATCGGGGTGGCTGAAAAGGAGCTGCGGTCGGGGGAGGTGGTGGTGCTCGCGAGGGATGAGGTGGTGCGTACGGCCCTGGTGAAGACATATGAGACGGAGACGGCGATGGGGAATGAGTGCGAGCCCTCGATTGTTCCTGAAGACGATGGAATCTCTTATTGCGCATCAGTTGTTCGAAAGCGTGAGTGAGTTCAGAAGCATCAAAGTTGTTTGAGGTTTGCGCTCGCTGGGCGTGGTGAATTCTGTCTGCCATGGTGGTGTGGTAGGGGGTGAACGGCACCAACGGCGGTCGGATGGACGTGACACTCCAGATTGAATAAAATCCTCAATGATTTACTTTGATGACGAGAATTGATGGTCCTGTTCTCTCTTACCGAATATAGAAAGAGAGAAGGAAGGATGCAAGTAGGGTTGACAACGGGGGGGTTGTCGAGTCAGTAGTAAGGAAGAAGGTTGATGATGGTCAGTGAGGTCAGTTCGTAGGGTAAGAGTCGCACAGCCCAACTAAGCGGTCGCCACGCTTGGCGTTTGGTACCTACGACAACCACAATGAATATCGAGGCGGGAAACCAAGAATTAAAGAAAGAGATTGTTCACCTGTCGCCCCTGGAGAGAATAAAATGCAATTTAAAAAAAGAAATATGAAAGGCTTCAGGTATGTGAACAGGAGAGTGCAAAGAACTAATTAGGGGAGGTTAAAAAAAAAGGATATAGGGCGTGGAGGAGAGGAGAGAAGATCCCAAAGGGGAGAACGAGGGAAGGAAGGAAGGAAGAGAGAGGGTCAGTCCAGGTGGAAAGAGAGAGAGTACTACTAATCGACTTTAGTTGAATTTTCAGGTCATTGGTCTTTTTTCCACGCCAGCAGCGAGGGCGAAGCGTCGTCAGCCTTGGGGTCTTCGCCCCAATCAGGACGCTGCATTTGCACCGCAAGCCGCGTGTGTGCCGCCCCGAAACAGTTAACTGAACCATGGCCAAGACCGTTTGGCTGCCCGCTAGACTAAACTGTTTCCATGAGTCTACGCACTGTGTCCCAAAGGATTTGGCAATAATACCACTTACCCACTCATTCTCTGTATGTATGTTATCTTCAACAACCTTTCCCACCTTCCCACCCTCATTCTTGGCACGGCAGTCAAAAAATATCGTTGTCGTCTCCCCCAAGTCTCTCCAACAATGGGTTATCCCGACAACGATTGACTAGATTTCAGGATATTCATCTAGCTCCACAGCTTGGACCAACAGGAATCCTCGAGAACACAATGCGACTCCCATCGTGATGAATAGCATGGTTGTTTCTCTCCACCAGCTGAGGAGTATGCTGATGAATCTGTTAAAAGCTTGGCCTTGTCCGCGTGGAATTTTTATCTTGCTGGGGGTCTTATCCCCTGCCCTGCGGCTCTACATACACGACTACGCAATCCCCTTTGGCCTTTCATGAACCCCCAACCTGTTATCGCCCGCTTCTTGTGATACGTATTGTACACCAAGGTGCAGTCCTATTCCAATCGATGGAGGGGTTCATAAAAGACTCACTCTCTTTCATCTGGTGGTACACATCCAATAGCCTTGATTCGAGACGCCAGCTCAGTCTTACGCGGCTCTCCGATCAACAGGCTAAAAATGTCACCATCGTTTCCTTAGGATGCGCAACCGTGCACGTTAGATTGCACGCGGTGCAATCCAGAGGAACGCTCGAGGGGAACACTTTCGGCACCCTCGGCGTTAATTTGGGAATATAGACAGCATCATCCGCCTAAGCTCAAGTAAAAAAGAGGTAAAAAGGACCCTGTTCCAGATCAATCAGGAAATTCAAGAGGGCGGTTTGAACCGTAGCCTTACGAATGTCATGACCCATCGCCAGAAGAAATCTCAACACAGTTTGTACCTCGACTCGAGTACCCGCTTCTTTCCTTTGCTGACGAATCATACGATTATGAATAACAATATAATGATACTAAATAATCCTAATATTGAAGGAGCCAGAAAAAAAGTAGTCTTAATAATCGATCTCACCTTTGAAAGAACCATTGGGAGTTTTTTTTGCATGGGCATACGCCATCATTTACATAGTGGACAGACAATCAACCAGATTGTGCCACGCCAGCCAGCCAGCCAAACCAGCCCAGCAGTAACATTGGTTGGGCGGTGATCGTGATGATCCTTCGATGAGCAACAAACTTCAATCAAGGGGAGTTATTATGATCCCTAATTGCTTGGATTAGTCAGGTTTTTTTTCCCCCTTTGCTCTTGATGATGAATCACCATATTGGCCGCTAATTGTATGACACATGTACCTACAATACAGTCGTAAACTCAGATTCTGTACATATTAAGAGGACCTGCAGTGTCCCTTACCCCAAAGTGCATACGCGGCTTCCTGCACTCTGATGAATGCATCTCCACCCTGAATGACAGTTGTTGATGTATGCTATGTGTATCGCGAAATTCCTTTGTCAATTGCCACCTACATAACAGGCCCTTTCCACCATGACCTACCATGTATGCACGTAGGAGTATACATACCAGGGGACAGTTCCATCTGGTTCTAGGACATAATTGAACCATATTCACCTTGATTCGGAAAATAAGGACCAAACGACTCGGTGTTACAGGATTACGGCAGCCTTCCAAGATAGTGGCGGAGACGCGCAAGCGTCCGTCTTGGCAGTGCAGAAGATCTGGCTAGAGCAGGCCAGGGTCCCACTTCACCAGACCCCTTTTTGACTAAATACCAGACGTGACAAGAAAGCCTAGTCCCGGACCCTGGCTATCCAAGGGGGCTTGGCGTGGATACCTCATCCGCTCTGGGAAGCTTTTGTTCGATGATTTCCTCCCTTCTTTTCCCTTTTGGACATTTTGACTTTTGATCGTTTCCCGGGTTCAGGGTCTTTTTTATCACTTTCTTGCCTTCTTTGATCTAAGTATTATAGTTATTATTTCTATTCTTTATTTTGACCCCCTATAATTTGATCGACGGCTCTCATCCCCGTACTCTAGCGCTGCGTTGAGTATCAATCCTCCATGTTGGACAGGAAAATGGAGTAGCATCCCACTGCATGACTCAAGGGTGTTTGCCCGAGAAGTACGGTGGGACCTGACTAAGCCACAAAAGCATTCCAGTGAGGCTTGAATAATCCACCCTCGAACGGGTAGATTCGCATCCGATAGTGATGCAAGAAACGTGACTGTGTTTCCCCGTTACTCTTATAATGCCATGTGAAATCAAGCCAATTTTTCACTGGAGAGAAGACTAATTGTATGCGCCGAGAATATCCAGACGTCTCACAATGGGTACGTGGCGGACCATTGTCAACCGTTAAAAAAGCTTACAGTCATTGTCCCTATCATTGTCTTGGTTAACTTGCTTTGAGAAACTGAGACAATGGGCAGGGACGGACGGGAATTATGTTATTCTCGCGTCATACCTTGCCACTCAGCCACGCCATGGTCTTGGTAGTCTCTAGTACTCCCGGTTTATGCGGAGTACTTCTATACAAGGGAGGTACATCTTTTGCTGCCGGATGATGCTGATATTATCTCACTAATACATCAGTCCACGTTCCTGGCTTCGCCAATGATAGCATTGATAACTAACAGATAGACTTTGTGTGTTTTTTAACCCTATCTTATATCCTGTGCTGAAGGTTAGTGGTACTATACTGCTGAAGAATGAATACTCAGGCTCGGGTTCCCTGTTCGTGGATCATGAGCATAGAAGCGAACAGATGGTAAGAAGGCTGCAGACGGCGATTTTCCTAGCGAGTCTCACTTCTCACCGACAATATGCTTAGACATACCCGGACGGTCAGATGTGTTCTCGTGAGAAAACGCGTGATGTCAACCCCGTAATCTACATAAAATTAATACTCTCCCAGTATGATGGATCACAAGCAAGAGTACCGTTTAAGCTTCCATTTAAAGTCGACATATCTAATCCAGCGAGAAAATACTCTGCGGCAGTGACCATAATGATGATGATAGAGACATAGCTTCAAACTGAATCGAGGACATACACTCCTACAATATGCTAGACACTTATGTATCAGTAAAACGATAAGTTATATGACGAAAATTTAAGGCTGGTACAGGGTAGGGTAACTTTGTCTCCCCTAACCAGTCAAGACAAACTATCGCGAGATGCCCGACCGAACACATGGCGCTTCAAACCTTGTCCAACTGTCGATGTTACCATAGCATTCCGTGGCGCAGTATGGATTGATCCAGGGCCATTGATCAGCTTCGGACCCCCGCAACCCCGAGATTGACAGAAGTGACTAATGTTCGGCATTGGCATGCAACTGACTAACCTGACTAATCTCGGGTCCTGGACTGTCCAGCCAATAGGACCCGCGAATCTGATCTATATCCCATTTCGCATGTATCCAGCAGAGTCATTTTCAAGAGCATGTTGACCAAGAAACTAGGGCTGAGATGGGGGGGCATACATTGAAGGAAAAAAATACAAATACAGGGGTCTGTCCGTGTTGAAGAAGTATTCAAACAGACAGAAACCAACCTCCATTGTTGTGAAATCTACTCCGTACAGCACAAAAATCCCAGTATCACCTTTAACAACCTTCAGTTCTACCAAACAATCAACACATCCAATATGTCCAAGCTCATCACTGTCTTCGGCGCCACCGGCAACCAAGGTGGCTCCGTAATCAACCACATCCTAGCCGATCCCCAGCTTTCGAAAGAGTTCAAGATCCGAGGCATCACTCGCGATACCACCAAGCCCGCCGCCCAGGAGCTCCAAAAGCGTGGTGTCGAAGTCGTTACCGTGAGTCTAGAACAACCCCAATAAAAAATCGCAGTTCTGCCCAGCCCAGCCTCCTAACAAAATCCATATAGGCCAATCTAAACTCCATCGAGTCCCTCCGCACCGCCCTCAAGGGATCCCACACCGTTTTCCTGGTAACCAACTACTGGGAATACATCAGCAAGGGCACCGAAGTCAGCCAGGGCAAGAATGCCACAGACGTAGCCAAGGAGCTCGGCATCCAGCATCTCATCTTCTCGTCTCTGGTTCACGTCACCGACGCAACCGATGGCCGGCTCAGCCATGTGCCCCATTTCGATGGCAAGGCCGAAATAGAAAGATACATCCGTGCTTCGGGGGTCCCCTGCACGTTTGTGCTAGCGGGCTACTTCATGACCAATTACCTGCAGATGCTGAAGAAAGGGGACGATGGGACTTATCAGCTTTTTTATCCGGTTGACGGGGCTAAGGCGCGATTTCCTTTGTTTGATCCCGCTAGTGATACCGGTACGTTCATGGAATTTTTTGGCTGAGGAAGGTGGTGGGCTCATGGCTAATGACGATTAGGACTGTTCGTCAAAGCTGCTATTAAGCATGCGTCTGTGTTGAACGGGAAGCAGGTTCTCGGGGCTGCCGGCTATTACACCGCCGAAGAAGTCGTTGAGACGTTCACCAAGGTCACGGGCAAGAAGGCTGTCTTTGTGCCGGTCTCCGCTGATCAGTACAAGGCTGTTTTACCACCGGCTGTTGCTCAGGAATTTCTTGAGAATCATCTTTTGATCGAATCGCCTGGGTATTATCTGGGACAGAGTTTGGATGAGAGTTTGAAGTTGCTTGATGCTAAGCCGACTTCTTTTGCTAATTTTGTTAAGAAGAATGCGGATGCTTGGCAGTAGACTTGTTGATAGATATTTTTCTCTCTCCTTGTTTTGAGAGAACTCCTTTGGGTAAGGATAGGATATAGCTCGTGTGTTTGGGTTATGCGAAGGTCATGGTTACTATCCTTAGGTGTTAGTCAAGAGTCAAATCGTGTATTGATAGTATCAATCTAACCGCTAACGCCCTATCACTGTCATTATCGATTATCTAAACTGAATTAAAACAAACAAGATTATGTTGCTAGGTCTCGTCAGATCGTCATTAGATCTATGTATTAGTAATATCAGATGCTATGCCACCACGACAGTAAACACATTTGCCACGCTTGGCTAAGCCGGAAAGATGAAATAGAAGACATAGACGTCAGACACTAGTCCTTTCATGACGAGCATCGGGACAACTCAGCCACAAATGACTGTCCCCAGAAAGCACTGCGGGTTGTTAGCATTGGCCAGGGCTATCGATTTCAGTCGGGTATAGGCATACCTTGTGTATTTAGAAATGTACTTGTAAAGCTTTGCAAAATGAATAGCGCGCTGGTCTTCGCTAATCGAAACCGCCTCATGGTACGCCCCTGCGAGCTCCTCGGTGTTCCATGGATTGACGACAATGCTTCCATTGAGACTCTGAGCAGCACCAGCAAACTCAGACAAGATGAGGACACCTTTGCGTTTTTGCTGAGTTGCGATGTACTCGAAAGAAACCAGGTTCATTCCATCCCGAGTAGAAGAAACAATGCAGGCATCTGAAGCCGCATATAAGGCGATAAGCTCATCGAAGCTGACTGACTTGTGCATGAAGTGGATGGGCATGTAATCAACGGTTCCTGTCAACCGGGTTAGTGTGTCGCTACGAGAAGGTGTCACAGACGCGTGACTCACCGAATTTGCCATTAATGCGTCCCACGAGCTCATTTACTACTGCTCTCAGGTTCTGGTATTCTTCAACATCCTGACGACTTGGGACGGCCACTTGTACCAGGACAACTTTCCCAACCCATTCAGGGTGGTTTTGAAGAAAGACTTCTAGAGCGTGCAACTTCTGAGGGATACCTTTGATATAGTCAAGACGATCAACACTGACCATCAACTTTGTTCCCTGGAACTTATTTTCCAAGCTTGTGATGCGGTTTTGCACCTTCGGGCTCTTCAAGCCTTCAGTGAATTTCTCGGGGTCAATTCCAATAGGGAAGGCCCCAACGTTGATAGACCTACCCTCGTATTTCACGCTGCTAGGGGTCGTCACCAATCCGCTAAAATCGCCGTCAGCTGATGGACAACCAGATAAGGGGCTTGGTATACACACAGTATGTGAGCACAACTACTCAAGAAATGGCGTGCATAGTCGTACGTGTGGAAGCCAATCAAATGACAATGCAATAATCCGCGCAAGAGCTCGGATCTAACAGGTAGGATTCTGTAGATCTCACTGCTAGGGAATGGTGTGTGGAGGAAAAATCCAATCCGAATATTCTTCTTGCCCAGAAGGTCGAGCTGTTCTTGAAGCAATTCTGGAAGAAGCATGAGATGATAATCATGTACCCATACCAGGTCACCCTCTTGGGCTTCCTTAGCAATGGTCTTGGCGAACAGGAGATTTGCCTCTCGATAGGCATCCCAGGCACCCTCGTCAAACACAATCTCACCGGGGTGGTAGTGTAACAGGGGCCAAAGAATTGAGTCTAGTGAGTCATGTTAGCACGGTCCTGGTGCTAGGAGATGAGAAAAAGTGGTGTGGCTGCACGTCAGACGCTGGCGCCGGGATTTGAGGAAAGCCACTTACTGGAGAAGCCATTATAATGACGGTCCGCCAATTTGTCATCCATGAAGACCGGGGTTGCATTGAATTCGTCCTTCAGTCTTTGTTTCACGGAGGGAACTTCATCCTCAGGCACTTCCAGTCCTGGCCAGCCATACCACTGAAAGGTCGTCGTCTTCGACAAACCGCTCAATCCAGTCACCAATCCACCGGAGGACATGGAGAACTCATACTTGCCATTCCCGGATCGTCGGATAGTGATCGGAAGACGATTGGAAACGATCAGGAGACGCGATTCGCCCAGCGATGAGTCTGTGGATGCCATTGAGGAAGATCAAAAGATTGTTGTGATGATGCCGAAGACAGTACTTGTTTTAGAACTGGAGGCAAGGGAATGAGGGAAAATAAAGAATTAATTAGAGTTTGGTAGATGAGGTTACGATAATATTATTATATGAGGTATATGGCTTCCGTAGATACTCCACGGGTGGGGAACGTGTCCAGAGTCAACTTCTTGGAAAATGAGAACAATTTCATTCTCGTGATTATTTATCCTTGGGACTCGAAAGTGGATTCCCTCTAGCTCAATTTCTCTTGTTTGAGTCTTTTGTCTTCTGCTGCCCAAAACAGGCTTAAGCCCGGGTCGAAGGTTCCTTCACGGGATGTCCCAGTGAACAAGAAAGTATCCACTTTAGTTTTAGAGTCTTCTATCTTCGTCTCTTTCCACCATAGGTATAGATAGTATACATACACGGGGTTTGTATATCTCTTATCCGACAACATCGCCTTTCTCTCTCTCTCTCTCTTCTTCTGCCCAATTTGTCCTCAATTTTCCTATGACCGAATAAATTGGCGAATTGGAACTCGTGAGGTTCCATCGGGTTCTCTGCAGAAAAAATTTTTCCTTGATTGATAGAGGAAGACTCGTGGGCCTAGACTTATCGAACTGTCGAGAATCATCGTCCAACGCTATCTTAGCGCAGTGGATAAACCGCGGATCAACCCGGGAATCAAGACGTCATCGATACGATTGGACGTTGGATAAGGTCAAAGACAAGCTTGACGAACTATTCCAACGGTTCCAGGCAGGTTCTGTTTCTTTCTGATGCGGTTGGCTGCGTTGTGAAACCAATAGCCTCAATTCCATCGTTCCATCTCACAAGCCCCGCGCCCAAGTCAGGCCCCAAGGCAAAGAATGAATACCCCTCCTTTTTGATATTCCATTACCTGCTTTTTTTCCCTCAGGTTTTTTACTCGCACCCGAAAAGCCCAGAATGTTCTTTTTCCCCCATTTACCTGCTTCATTCTAACCTCACTTTCAATGGTCCAATCACGAGGGATTCCTTTCCTTGGGTCATTCGTTATGCTTCTCGGGTGTCTAACTTCCCGCCGGAAATTTCAGGATCGTCTTTCCATTGGTTTGGACAACATATAGACTGCAGTGTCCTTCACATCCGCCAGCATCATCAACATCTTTTGGTCCGGAAAACACAGATATTCAATTGTCGCTGCAGACCTCCTGCTGCATCTACCGACTCTAACCTTCTTTCCTCTTACAGTGGATAGACATACCTGGATTCTTCATTCCAACATTGGTTGAGAGGCCCAACTCTCCAAAACGTTTAATCAATGACGGTTTTTCTGGTCTCATTGTAAATATACTCCCTTCTCATTTTCCCTAGTGGGATGGTATCTGACTGTTCTTGATAGGTTCCTTCCCTATACGATTGACTTCCGGGCCACCGAATTCAGACATCGCCGGAAGTCTTCTACTAGCACCAGCTACTCTCACTCAGATGACCGCATCGTGGGGCAGCTAGCTGAGACCCGACGCCAACGCCACTCGAGGGGTCTCAGTTTATCCCTCACTCCCGGCGCCACGACGGAAGACGAAAGGATCTTTAAAGCTTACGTCTCGCGTGCTGCAGGCGAGATTGCTTCTGCGGATGATCCCAACGGCCCGGGCCCCAGCGAGCCTCGCGTCGTTTCTTGGGGTCAGAGCCGTAAATTCAATCAACCTCGTTCCAAGGCTACCGGTCCTCCTGAGCCATCGATCCTGAGCCGCCCAGATGGATATGACCAACCATTATATGTTGATGGGGTCTTAGAGACACCAGATTCGGAAGAGGATCATGGAAGCCCGCGCGCATTACTTTCCGATCATGATTGGGTCGTAAAATCAGCAGAACAGGGCAATGGTGGTTTAAGAAATGCTGTCAATGCCGCTGAAAGAGCAGGCATTCTGTCGGACAAGATGTGGGTAGGCACGCTGGGTATGCCGACCGACTCACTTAAAGACGAAACACGCGCTAGAATCGCAGAGACGCTTGAGGATGATTATGAATCTCTTACGGTCTTTGTCGGCGATGATGAGTTTGAAGGGCATTACTCGCACTTCTGTCGTGCTGTCCTTTGGCCGGCTTTCCATTATCAAATGCAGGAAAGCCCTCGGCACACCCAGTACGATGACTACTCTTGGAAGCAATATGTGAAAGTAAACGAGGCATTTGCAAATACCATTGCTGCATGCTGGCGCCCTGGTGACAGTATCTGGATCCATGACTACCATCTTCTGCTCCTGCCGTTGATGCTCCGGGAGAAGCTGCCCAAGGCAGAAATCGGTTTCTTTATGCATGCTGCATTCCCTTCCTCTGAGATTTTCAGATGTCTCAATGCACGAGGTGCTCTGCTTAATGGCCTTCTCGGTGCTGATCTTGTCGCTTTCCAAACAGAGGAGTACTGCTACCATTTCCTTCAGTCATGTAGTCGGCTTCTCAGTTTAGAAGTGTCCGTCGATGGGGTCCAACTTCCACAGCGCTTCGTTCACGTGAAACGTTTGCCTATTGGGATTGACTATCAAGCGCTCGATGAGCTGCGCCAAACAGCTGAGGTGAAGGACTGGGTTACCAACATAATATCCAGATATAAGGGGAAACACTTGATCGTGGCTCGAGATAGGCTTGATGCTCCTGGTGGTATCAAGCAAAAGCTTTTAGGTTATGAGCTGTTCTTGAAGAGATATCCGAAGTGGAGAGATAATGTATGTTTGAGCTGAGACACAGTCCGTCTGCCCTAGAGGTCCTGTGTGCTAACCACATTAGGTTGTTCTCGTTCAAGTCGCTTCGGCGTCGGAGTTGCCTGAATTGGAGGCACAAGTCTCGAAGATTTCCATGAGGATAAATTCTGCTTATTCGACGCTAACCCACCAACCGCTTGTACTTTTGAGACAAGACATCAGTTACTCGCAGTTTTTAGCCCTAATGAGCGTGGCCGACATATTCATGGTAACAAGCCTCAGAGAAGGGATGAACCTAACGAGTCATGACTACATCCACTGCCAGGATGGTGCAATCACTTCCCAGCGCCATGGCTCTCTGATCCTAAGTGAATTTACTGGAAGCGCTTCCATTTTCAGTGGTCATGACCTACTTGTCAATCCATGGGACTACAGGGAGGTTGCAGATACAATCAACAAGGCGCTAGAGATGTCGCCGGCTCAGAAACAGCGCAACTGGGAGTTCCTACTCGAAAGAAAGACACCATGCACTGCCATCGCCTGGTATAATTCGTTTCAGACCGCTCTCCACAAGGCACACAGCACGCAATTATCCCGTGAGCTCAGTCAAGTCTCGTCACTTTCAGTACACACATTGCAAGAAGAATATGAGAAGTCGACCTCGCGGTTTTTCTTTCTCGAGGATGATGGAGTCTTTCAATGCGATGAGTCGAAGCCTTCCGATAATATGGTCTCTTTTCTGGAACATCTTCTCCTCGATCCCAAGAATATGGTATACGTGACCAGCAACAAGAGCCCGGAGCAGCTTGAATTGGGTCTCAAAGAAGTCTCCGATCGAGTGGGATTTATCGCCGAAAACGGCTGCTTCGTGCGTGGTATTGGAGAAACTCAGTGGAGGGCCATGGTAGACCTAGCACAAGCCAAGGATTGGAGGAACGGCATCCGCAAAGTCATGCAGTACTACCAGGAAAGGACAGAAGGGAGTCAGTTGGAAGAACGTCGCTGTATACTGAACTTCTTATACAACGACGCTCATGATCCCGAAATCGCCGCTCGCCAGGCATCCGACCTTGCTGATCAGATTAACGGCACGCGTGGTAGTGAAGCCATCCGAGTTGTCCTTACAGATGGCACAGTAAGCGTTGAACCCCTGGACATTACAAAAGCCAAAGCTGCCGAATCCATTTTGGGACAGATGGTTCAACTCCCGGACTTTTTATTCGTAGCGGGCGGCTCCCGCGGCGATGAAGCATTGTTCCGCTGGGCGAACCATTTACAGTCCGCTGGTAAGATTCCAAGGGTAACCACGCTTACTGTCGGTGTGCATGCCACCGAGGCCAAAGCCGTACTCCCCAGCGACATGAGTGTGGCGAACACTGTAAGCGCTCTGTGCTCTCCATTAACGAATGCTCGTCATGATTGCCATGGGGAGAATGGATACAATGGAACCAACAGCATTAATGGAACCAACGGTGCCAACGGAGAGATTCATGCTTCCTAAATACCCTCTAAGCCCGCACTCGACTCACCTCCTGCAACGCCTCCATGACCTTTTCGGTTCATCTTAAAACACGTCTATCTTTACCCTCATCCTTCTTCCCGGCTTTTTTCTTGTTTCTATCATGGTATACGATGTTGAAGGAACATAATGGTAATGTGTGTCTAGATTAGACAATGAATGCAATTCTTATTATTACTAAACACTTCAAAGTGAATGTAAGCTATCGATTTCGGATATCAAGACAAAGTAGTCATCATGAAAGGTAGTTTTGCTCCAAACGAATATCGCCTAACATACACAAGACAAACCACAATGGAAGCCAATTCAAATCCCAATCATAGAAGCAGGTTCACCCCACCCTCCGACGTGATAGCCTTCTCACACACAACATAAAGGCCAAGGGAGCAACCCATGAAAGAAAAGGAAGCCGTAAAATAATGATACCAATGGATTTGGTTTCACACCCAAATATTGCGAGCTCATTAGACGAGGGGGTGGAAAGATTGCAAATGTAGAGGTATCCCGGAGAAAACTGCCGACTGGGTAAGAACAGTCGAATGAAAGAATGAGAAGAGCCAACAATGAGCAGATGCATGACAATATCAGAACTCTACCAAGATCCCAGAACGCGGTAGACAGGTTCCACAAGACGCAAACAAGGTACGAAGTCCTGTGGAACAGTAGGAGAGGGACACATTACTCATGACAAAGATATCGTAGGCACTCGAGTCATCCGCAATCGACTCAAGTAGTAAGGGTACAGAGTTTTATACATCCGTCTGAGAGAGCAAGAATGAGGTTTGATAGAACAAAGCAACGTCAACCACCAACATCAGTGTTTTGAGTGCCATCTTTCGAGACCGAGGCGTCGTTGCCACTAGAAATAAGGGTCGGTGCTACTCGTCTCTTCTTCGGTGGTTGTACTTGTGGAACTGAACCTTGATCCTTAATTTCCTCTTTCTCAGACTCACTAGCTCGCTTGCCTAAAACACTGTTGCTGACGGTGCTTGTCCCACTTTGGGATGCAGGTGTCTGGGGCGGCGTAGTAAGCGGCAGAGTTGGGGGTTGTGACGAATGCGTTGCCGTCACTAGCGGCACAGACCCAAGTGTCGGTGTCGGGTTGTTGACAACGGACCCCGTGGCTTGCTGTGCAGCAGTCGATTGCGTAGCAATCGAGGACACGGAATTAGAACGTGCAGGGCTTGCCGGAGGAGCCGGAGCTACTGGAGTTGCGTGACATGTAGACTGTACGCCAGAAGTTCCGGTCTGCTGAGTGGTTGACACTGGAGGAGTATACGGTTGGCCCAACTCTCCCGGTGTAAACGAAAGAGTAGAACAGAAGCCGTCCGACGAGCTCATAATCAGTGTCAAGCCATCGTTTGCCCTAAACAGACATCAGATACTGCAGAATCGATTCAAGAGAGTAAACTTACCATGTCAAATCAGTAAATGTGGCGAAGTGTAAATTGCTGACGACACATATCGGAGCTTGTTGCTGGGTATCATATACCAAGACGGAGTCCTGAGTAGCTACAGCGTAGACAATCCGATATGGCAAAGAGAAAACTGGCATTGGGCTTGGAGTGCTAGCCGGGCTCTCATCTTTAGCGGTCTGGCTGGTATTAAGCGTATCGCCCAAGGTATGCGTCGACGTCGGAGGCTCCATGGAGGGACGGTCAACCGTCGACTTGACTACCGGGTCAGGGAGAGAGACAAAATTTTCCTCTCCAGAAGAGGTATCCAAGGTGATATGACGAGCAGGTTGAGGAGCCTGTCGCAACGTATAGAATATGGGAGAGCATTTCACTGCAACAGAAGGTTTTTTGTGACCTGGAAGATGGGAGACGGGAGGTTTATTAAAACCGGCACGAGTGTAGACGTAGACCGTATTGATTATCTCGTCCGTTGTTTTGGTGGCATCCGTTGTAGATGCATGCGAAGTCTTGTATTGACCCGCGGGCGTAAAGAGCAAGCTGCCATCTGGAGCAAAAGTCAATCGCCTGAAGAAAGACGTGAAAGTTTCGTTAGCGTAGATGTTGGCATTCTTGACACCCAATCCACCAAGAAGCCCAGGAGACGGCACTTCCAAAGGCTTGACAGCAGGTAACGGTAGAGATGGCGCCGGGGAAGCGGATCGACGGATCGACGGAGAGGAACCAAATGAGGACCGGCGACTGTGGGATACGGGTGGAGGATCCATTGGCAGGTTAGCCATTGGCGTGCCCGGAGTGGACGGCGCTGGGGAAGTGATCGCAGCTGAATTGCTAGTAGCGGGCTGAGGCCTGGCAGAAGTATCTAGGGGAGCCGGGCTGCTGGACGAGATGCGCTTGGCCGGTAGGTCCATCTTCAAGAACTTGCCGTGAGAGGTGAGTGTGAACTGGCCATCCTTCGTCTTCAAGCTATAGATGTGAACGGATCGGTCCGACGATTGCGTAGCAACGAATTCGTTAAGGGGGTCCCAAGCCACTCCCTGAACATAATGTGAATGCTCCGCGATCTGACGGACCATTTGTCCTAAATGTTTCCACCATCAGCGAATCAGTTCCAAACAGGGCACCCAGGATTCACTTGAGATGCAACCAACCTGTTTGAGCGTTGTATATCCGCGCGATGTTATCCATGCTTCCCGTGATGATGAAGACACCATCTGGAGACCAGGCAAGGTCGTAGATTTCAGCCCCGGATGAGCGACACATATGCTTCACCCTCCATGTCTCTTTATCATCCGAGCGATCCTCTCCCAGTCCAGCCTGGGTTTGCAGTTCTGACGGTACCCAGAGGAGCACATTGCCATCATCCCCGGCAGATGCCAGCATCTCGCCTGGATGGCACGTTAGAAACCACTGAGAGACCCTCCCCGCGTGAAAGATTGAAGCTCGCACCTTTTGGACTAAACCGAACGACATTGACGGCTTGTGTATGTTTCACCAGTGTACTCAGGTAGGTAATCTTTCGTTCTTCGCCTGTTGATTCCACTTTCCATAGCTGTGAGGCTCTCTGTTAGAAACGGTGGACGATTACAAGAAGGGGTCACGAGGGGGAGGTAAGGTGATGAGGGGACCGTACGCGGACATTGTTGTCACTATGGAGTAAAAACATATCAGCATTTGAATGACCCAAGGAGTTGGAAAGTGTGCAGAAACGTACTTTCCGGCCGTCGCCAGGCGACCCTTGCCATTGGGGTCGAAATGAACCGAATAGATTGGGGCGTTATCGTTGTGCCATGCGATGAGCAACGGGGTAGCCTTCATGATGAGCACGGGAGCTCAATGGGCTCCCCAAAGGGTAGTTGACGGTAACTGAGGAGTATTTCGTTTTGGCACGGGGCTTCAAGGGGAGGAAAGACGTTACGTTAATTGAGGGATGAGGGGAAGGTGTAGTTGCAGGTCAGTAGGAAGAGTCAAGAGTAGGAAGACCTGCGCGGAGGTTAATCAGGAGCCGTGGAACAAGAACGACGGAAGAAGGGAAATGGAGAAAGTTTGCCGACAAACCGCCACGAATGAGGGGATGTTGGGGAGAGAAAAAAATTTTTACCTAATTCAGGGAAGTAGAACATGAGATATGTATCAGACGGGAGAACAAGAGTGAAGTTGTAGTCCTAAGGGAAGTCTTTAGAGTGGTGATGTCGACGTTAAGAATTGGAGTTCGTCTTTCCCGTGTCGGACTTTCTCGTGTCTCGAACGCGCCCGACAAATGAGCGACTGCGTGACCGTCAGCATCCCATTCATTTTTTGTACTAATTCTTTGACTACATCCATACATACTTGTGCCTCGGATATTCCTGTGTTGCTCTGTTTTGTGCTCTTTTACCTTTCGTACATGTTCCGTTCACTGACTTTATATATTCCGAGATACATGAGATTCATTCTCGATTGGCATACTTCGCCCGTCATATCAAAATCCAAATGCGTTTCTACATGCGCCTTCATGGCCAAACCGAGTAGGTAGATATCGGGTAATCACAATGACAATAATAATAATACAAGAAAATGAAACCTATTTAAAGAGACCATGAAACCACCAGTGTTGTAACTCATGTAACCCACTTCCCCACAGTCTCTCCAAACCAGCTCACAGCTTTCTCTCGCCGTTTCTGGCGTGCATCGTCATGTGTCTTCATGAATGGAGAAGCCTCTTGCGCGTACATTTTCTGCTGCTCCAATTGTGCATAGTGGGCTCGGATCTCCAGCTCACGTTCATGTGGAGTGAGTTGTTCCAATGACTTTGACGGCTTGAACCCTGATGGAATGGCCTCGCCCCCGGGGATTACAAGTGAGCCTTGGTTACTGTCGGCTTTCTGCTGTTGGGAGTTCGCCTGAGGGTTGAAGAGGGATGTGAGAGGCGGTGGTTCCTGGCCAGCCGCTCGAGCCACCTCCACCTGCTTCTCGTATCCCAGCATCTCATGGTAGAGCTTGTCCGCGTGCATTTGAATTCTTTCTTCTCTCTCCTCATCCGAATCAAATGAAGAGGCGTAACCCAGTGCCTGGAGAAATTTCTAATCATGCGTTAGCAGATGCCCTCCAACGACCGAGATATCGAAAAACAGCTCAATCTTCACTTACAGCTTGCGTGGTGAAGCACCGAGAGAACTTCGCATTTTCCTCGTGGCACAGGGTCATACGAGACATAAGTCGTTTCTGCAAGTTACCGTTCTGGAAGCACAGTGTCAAGTCTTCATGTTCCAGTGCGCAGTTTTCCATCGCGGCGCGGTGTACGGTATCATTGCGTGACTTGAACTTCTCGATCACACGGGCAGCGCCCTGAGTTTCAGTGCTTTCCTCGGTTGGCGGTTTGTAAGTCTTCCAGAGATGGGCGTAACGGCCGTCAGGGAAAAGGGTGGCAGAAGGAATGGGGGGGTTCGATTCAGCAGTTTCAGCTGCACCGGTCTGTTGCGATGATTGAGAATGTGGGTATGCTGGCTTGGTGGAGTCATGTACGGAGGGAACTGAGGTCGTAGGGACGTATTTCTTCGGAGCTTCATGTTCGAGGTATTCTCGGAGGCCCGGGTCAAGCTTCTTGACGGGGTCGTCTTGGTTCGAACTACCCCAGAACCAACCCATGATAGCGATGAGTGCCTAGGGGTTTGAAACAAAGTTAGTGGTTTCCGGTTATCGTAGTGAAGTGGTCGCCAAATGGGTTTTCTAAGCTCTTTAGAATTTGATACCGAAAAGAATATGCGGAGAACTTGTTGGAGATCGGCTTCGGGCGGTTCAGATGCCGCCAAACCGTTTTGGGCTGAACGGCGCGCGTGAATATTCTCAATTCCTCCCATGATAACCTTTCTTGTAAATCTCAAAATATTAAAGGGATGCTCATAGTATAGTTAGTCTAGTCAGTCCCGTATTATGTTATACACTTATGCCCCTGATTGGCTCACTTATTCACTGAAGTTTACTATGTTGTAGCATTGCATATGGCTTCCTCCCTGTGTATATATATTCTCCATATTTAGCATAATCCTTCATCCACCCTTCTCTCTCCTGCCCTAATTTACCTATTTCAAGTCAAACTTCCACAGGGAGTACCTAACACTATAGCCTACACATTTGAACAAAAAATCATATAGCATACCACAAAGGTTACGCAGCACAACGAGCAAAAGTTCTCATAGTTGATGCCAAGCATTGAGGGTACGCTTTACCCAAAGAAGGACACCAAACTATTTTCGGTTAACTCACGGTCGCCGAAAGTATGATGCATAACACGCTCGATCGTTGAGGCGCAACACTTTCAAAAGCCCTCTCCACATAGATTTCGCGTGTGTTTATGTCTTGAGCTCTGCGAGGCGTCGCTTCTCGATTATGGCTTTCAGTAAGTGTTCTCAACGAAGTCGCCATACCCATCTCGAAGCTAATGAGACCTGCAGATCGAGAGGAGCGGCTGCAAATGCGGCAGCGCGGCGCAGGGTACGCGCTCGTCTTACCCCGCTACCGATTGAATAAGATCATAGATGGCTAACGCTACAACTCACTGACCAGGACACGCAAGATAAAGGAAGTGAACTTTGGGTTCTCCTTTGGTTTAGCTCCCCCGCCCGAAGAGCCGTTCCAAGCCGCGTCGCAACCCTCCGATGTTGACACTCCTATTGAACCCCCCGCACCACCACAAGCACCATTAGTTTTTGAGAATACAGATCCTCCTTCACTATCGCCGGTAAGGAAGCTCCCGTCATCGCAAGATCGTGAATTCCTACAAAGGACTCCAGGTTCGGCACGTAATTTATTCCCCGAACGGCCGTCAACATTCGATATACCTGAGGATGATGCGCTGGACCTTGGGCGAAGTAGTAAAAGGAGAAAGATCGGTGCGTACACGGGTCGATTTTACGGCCATGATTATCATCTAACGTCGCCATAGAGCCTCCTAGTCAGACCTCAAGGACGTCCGTCAATCGAGATGTCACGCAACATGAAAAACAAGGCTCACCAGCCCTTCAGAATGGGGCCCGGTCAGGCGCGCCTGTTCCTGGAGAGTCTTTGCCACCGCGCGACCAACCTTTAGCTATGCAAAATACATCAGATATAGCCCAGACGGAGCAGACGCCTCAAGAGGCGCTGGATTCGACCACTGCATTGACGCTGGACAACCTAGAAGCCGAAGTGCCAGCCCTGGAGAGTGGGCCTTCAGAGCCCACCGATGCGAACCAAAAGACCCCCACACCTCAACAAAAACCGCCTGAAACAGATGGAACGCCGACATCTAGCGACACTACAAAGGGCAAGCGCAAACGACGAGGGTTCAGTACCGAGCAGCATCGACCCCGGAGTGTTGAAATCCGGGAGACTGGTGATGAGAGTGCTCAACAGCCAGAATCACCTGAGCTTCCGTTGGAAGAGAATCATAATAAAATTACGGATGCGGAGTCTCCAAGATCCCAGCCCGAGAAACGGCCCAGAGGCCGACCTCGCACGTCTGCGCAATCATCCCGGGCTACAGATAAGGGAACTCCGACGAGTGAGGCCGTCTCGACTGCAAGCATAGCAGCTACATCCATACCAACCCAACGGCAGACAACGAAAACCCTTCGAAATAGAAATGAAAAGAAACCCACAGAAGTTTCCGTTGTGAGCGAAACATCACACGGCCAGTCTGTGGAAGTAAATAATGCACCCGAGGAAGGTGATACTGCTGGGCATGAAATAAGTCCCCAATTACGCCAAGAACCAAAGGAGGCCAAGCAGAAACAGAAGCGAGTTGGACGCCCAGGAAAGAAAGCCTCCGAACCACAGGAGAGTGCAGAGGCACTTCGACTAGCGGGCGGAAAGCGAACACGAAGAAATATGTCACAGGAACAGGAGCCCGAACCCGAGCCCGAGCGTGAACCCGAAGTTTCGATCGAGCCGGAACCGGCGGGCAAGAGAAAAACACGAAGAAAGACGCCGCAAGAGCAGGAGTCTGAACCTGAGCGTGAACCCGAACTCGAACCCTCCAAGGAACCAAAACCAACTAGTGAGAAGCGAACTAGAAGAAAAAGGTCGGAGCAGGAACCTGAGCCTGAGCCCGAAGCCCCGACGGAGCAAGAGCCAGATGGTAGGAGGAGGACGCGAAGAAAGACGCCACATGAACCCGAGCCTGAACCCAAAGCTTCAACGGAGCCAAAACTAGCTGGCGAGAAGAGAAAACGAAGGAGAAATTCGGACTCAGAGCAGGAGCCTGAACCAGAAGCTTCGACGGAGCCAGAAGCAGCTGGTAACAGGAGGACGCGAAGTAGGAAGTCGGACCAGGAGGTTGAGCCTGAGCCCGAGCGCCAACCCGAAGCTCTAACGGAGCCAAAACCATCTTCAGCCCTCAAACGCAGTCGTGGCCGACCATCACTATCGAAGAAGGACACTGAAGCAACACAGCATGAGGAAGAACCTGCGGATGAGCATGAAACTGGAGGGGAGGTTTCTCACACGGCAAGAAGGAAGCCCAAGCAACCTCGTGGAGAGACAGTCCCCGTGACCATCTATCGCCTCTCTAACGTTGCTTCGCTTGAGGGTATCCCTCAGACTCCTGAGTCACTAGACGAGGAGGAAGAATCTGCCGACGAGCTCTCTACAAAACAGAAAACTAAACTCCCGAGCAGGGGAGGCGTGAATGTCGCCGATGTTCTCAGTCAGATCTGCCGAGAAACACTAGAGAAGACGCTAACGACACTCAGCAATGGGATTGCCAATGAGGGAAATGGAACTCGGCGCTCGGAATTCACTACCAAAAAGAAAGCCGTCGAGGCATTTGGCACCGAACTCGAGGGACGTCTTTTTGAATTAAGCGAGATGCTCGATAGTAATTTCGTCTTGGGCGTGAAACTGAAGAAGACCAAGAGGGAAATGATGGACATGCGAAGCCGACTATATCAAATCCGGAAAGAGAGAGAGGGTGTGGCACTGCAGATGGATGCGATCCGAAGGAAGCACGCAGAGGAGGAGAATGCGAGACTGGTAAGTTCATCTCCGTAAAGACGCTATGGTTGAACCGAGTAGCTAATCACCACTAGGCCCGGGCGAACATCAACAATTCCCTACACAGCCTCGATCTAGTACTTGAACGCAGCCAGAACCGACCTGCAGGCGACTCGGACGATGAGAATCAGTCCGATCCATCTTTGACCACCGGACTAGAGTTCATGCTCCGTAGCGTTGCGGATAATGTAAGCTCCCGCGCTCCTGGCGCTCACGGGGGTCTTTTGAACCAAATCAAGGCGTTCAATGCGCAGCTTGAAGCTGCAGCACGAATACTTGAGAGTTAATTTCTGATATTTCTTTCGATTTATATTCTTCAAATACCCTTCAGCATTGTGTTAGCTTCGCCTTTCTGTGACGAATATGTATAACTGCGATCGGAGCATATTATGGGTCTCGGGGCCTTTCTTCTTTCTTTCTAATTTTGGTTACTTCTTCCTCCTACGCTTTACTTTCTTCTTCCATAGTGACCAAGGATACTGAAACAGGATAGCATATACGGTGTTTAGGGTGATTCTAAGGGCGATTGTTGCTTCTCAGCTTAGGGAGTGCCTTCTGGAATCCGGCCCAAGTCAATGAGATGGAGTAAATATACCCAGTCTATAGCCAACGACACCTCTGGCCTTGTTGTACATGGCAAACTTTTCGAACTACGAAATACCTCGAATCCATTAAGAATGCCTCTCTACTACTAAAACGAAGAATTTGCTGCACCCCTGTGTGGATTTCCATGAGGCAAAAGTGAAAGTTCTGGAAGAGTGAAAAGCCTGGTAAATAGAGAGATCTCATTTGCCAAGATAAGATCTTCTGCAGCAAATTAAACTTTTTAAGTTGCTTATGTGAGCCTTTGATTTTCAATCAACGGATGAAAAAAAGTCTCCGAACTATAGTATAAAAGCCGTATCTTTGCTTTAATTCCTGTGAAGATGATAGATCTGAAATCCCAAAGAAAAGAAAAGACACCTGAAATTCATCTTACAGAAGAATAGACTTTTGATTTCAGATTCATCTTTATTTCGAAAACCAAAACAAAAAAAAGAAAATGTCTTCAAAATTATTCAACCCCATCCAAGTCGGGCGCATGCAGCTCAACCACCGCATAACAATGGCCCCATTAACCCGCTTCCGCGTCGATGACGACCACGTGCCCCTCCCGATTGTCAAAGACCACTACGAACAACGCGCCTCCGTCCCAGGGACCCTCCTCATCACCGAAGCAACCCTCATCTCCCCACGCGCAGGCGGCTACCCTAACGTCCCCGGGATCTGGAGCGACGCCCAAATCGCCCAATGGCGCACCGTGACAGACGCCGTGCACGCCAAGAAATCCTACATCTACATGCAGCTGTGGGCTCTCGGCCGCGTAGCAGACCCGACCAACCTCCAGAAGAGCGGCTACGATCTCGTCTCGAGTAGCCCTGTCCCTGCTAGTCCCGAGGGCCCGGTGCCCCGTGAACTGACCGAGGACGAGATCCGGGGTTATATTGCGGATTACGTGCAGGCGGCGCGGAACGCCCTCAAGGCGGGCTTTGATGGCGTGGAGATCCACGGGGCGAATGGGTACCTGATTGATCAGTTTACGCAGGATACCGTTAACCAGAGGACGGATGCGTGGGGTGGCAGTGTTGAGGGTCGGGCGCGGTTTGCGCTTGAGGTGACTCGCGCTGTGGTTGATGCTGTGGGTGCTGATCGGACAGGCATTCGGTTCAGTCCGTTCAGTACGTTCCAGGGGATGCGGATGAAGGATCCTGTTCCGCAGTTTGAGTATCTTGCTCGCAAGACGGCGGAGTTCAAGCTGGCTTATGTGCACCTTGTTGAGCCGCGGATTGCGGGCAACACGGAAGTTGACTGTGCTGGTGGTGACTCGTTGGATTTCTTCTTCGAGGCGTATACCAATGCTGGGCCCATTATGGTTGCTGGTGGGTATAAGGCTGAGTCTGCGAAGGAGGCGGTTGACTTGCGCTATAAGGACCGTGATACCCTTGTTGCTATGGGCAGGCCGTTCACCTCGAACCCGGATTTGCCTTTCAAGGTGAAGGCGGGTATCCCTCTGAGAGACTATGAGAGGGAGAAGTTCTACTTGGTTAAGGATCCTAAGGGATACATTGATTATGAGTTTAGCGAGGAGTTCAAGTCGGTCCATGTGGCTGCTTGATATGCCTTTTTGTTTTTTTTTTTTTTTTTTTTTTTTTTTCTGGGTTTGTTTCTTTTTTTTTTTACATAGACCGAGCGTTTTGAGAGTGTGATACAATGCATCAGCATATAGATTAGACTGTGTATATATATTAGAAATAATTGATAAGAGGATTGCTTCATTGACTTTTTTGAAATCAATAACTAGCGACGACCTAGCCATGTACGGCTTGCTAGATATGAGTGATTGATATACCGGCTTCCACCAGTTGACGGGATCAGTTGTCCTTACTGCTCGATTTCGATGACATAGCACCGTAGGCGTAAGACGATTTCGAGGCAATTTGAAATTCCGAGTTAGTTAACCCAAACCACGAATCCAAACCGCTTTTCACACCTGTTTGCCTAGTGATTGCATGTCGCACTTCTGAGCCCTAACAACAATGGAGACTGGGACTCCGAATGGTCGAACTCAACAATGGCTTTATCGAAGCTAGACCGGCAAGCAAAAAAAAGGCATGTCGGTGAGCCAAGATCATGGCCCAAAAACTCAACTCATTGAGTATAGTCATTCTTTGACTTTCCATGCCCATCACCGGACTAAACCAAGTGGATGTCCACGGAAAAGGAAAGCGGGATCCGGCGGATAGCGCCATCATCCAGTGAAGGCGAAAGCCGATATCCACCCGGAAAAGTTGAACATCACCCTCTTGAACTTTGGGAGTTGGTTTAAGTTAGTCTAGCCGATCGAAGGGAACGTGGACGGAAATTCTGATATCGGTTCATGCATATATTCAGTAGTTCTTGGAACTAAGTGTGCATGCAGATCAGAAACCCCTCTCGCCCCCATGCGAGTATGCCCATTCAGATGCATCATGCCGGTATATCCACCCTGCAGAAGCATTGGGATCCCCACCGGTAGTCGTTCTATCAGAGCGGGATTCTGTTAGCTGAGATCCGAAGTTCGTGATTTAGTGTGGTTTTGGTGGGAAGGAACTGGGTTCTAGGGTATGGTAGTGTGTGGGGGAGATCTCCAGTGAAAAGAGCGGTCAGAAAGAAAAAAATCAAGAAGAATCAAATGCCACTAATATTTGGAATTGGATATTCTCGGTGCTATAGGTAATTCTATATTCACCCAATCCATATGATTTCCCATCACTTCCGTGGATTGTTACTAGTTAGTGTCCTCGAACTATTGAGCATTGGAAGTTGTAGTGCTCAATAGACTGACACTCAACCTTCAAGATTCCCGTTGCTGATCATGACACAATCACACAATTCTGTTTAAGTCTTTTTGTTTTAAGGTTGTTTACCTTAAACTTCATAGAGTAGTCAATAGTTTACCGCTTTCTTTTTCCCTGCTGATCTACTCTTAAATTTTCCAGAAGCAGATATCTCTCTACAATTCAACACCCATCGTAAAATCCGCCACCGAGAACATGATATCACGCAATCCATCCATCCACACACGCCCAACAATTTGCACGCGGGGTCCCCATCGAGAACGAAAGAAGAAAAAAAACCCTGACTCAACTCAGTGGGGACTCCGAGTCTTGGGTCCTTGGCTGAGCTCGTTCGCCTCCCGGTAAATCCTACAATTTTCGGCTGTGACAATGCTGGTTTTCCGCTCCGCCGAACCGAAACAATTCCATCGATTTTTCTTTCTTGGTACCGCGGAGGCTTAGATTTGCCCCCCCCCAATCAATTACCCCAACATTGTTCTCCAGGAATTGAAAGGCCGAATCAGAAACAATGGCTTTCAATCCGGTGACTGTTTTCCCCGGATCTCTCGGCTGCAGGAAGAGGAAATTGCACTGACTCGGTACCAGGCGCGTGGAACATAGCCACGTGCTGAATCCATGGATGGTCTATCTTGGATCGTGTCTTTCTTGAACCGGTCTTTTTGTTGTTTTGTTGGAGTAACATTAGTAGCTAGGTGTATTGTACGTAGTTGTATGATGGGGCTGTGCGTCCTTTGTGTGTATACAATAGCTTGTCGATCGGTGGTATCTTATGACCAACCTGATATTTTTCCAATGAGGTTCAAGAGGCAAGCTACGTGTCACCGAAGCTCGGACAGTTAGGCTTCATTGAATAGAATACTATCCGGTAGATAGTGTAGTGGGTGAATCCTCGAGCAAGAGTGTAGGTATGCTTTGGTGACGTAGTACAATAGAGTTTCTAGGGCTTAGTTCCTCGACACAAACAATGAACATCAGCTTGTCTGTATCATCGTACTCACGGTACATACCTCAAATCGGAAATCCTTGTAGATACTTCTTAGTAAAATGTATATCGTGGGTTTATTCATAATAATCAGGCCATATCCACGTGGAGTGCACATCTCGGTGGGGGATGTTGATCACTCAACCATGAATCCAAGAGCCCCGGAGCAATGGAGGCCTGAAGGAATAACCTAGGTTAAGGTAGGTTGGTAGTTCTACTCCATATGTACGGAGTAAAAGCGAAGCATCTTGCTTGGAAACCACTAGTCGTATCTGATATCTCGGTAATGTTCGTATGCAGGGCCATTTTGCATCATATTCGATGGATCAACTCCACATGTTGGGTTCTCCGTCGAGGGGTATTTTCAAGAGTAATGTGTAAGATTAAGGTTACCCCAAAATGGAAATACTGACAGTAACATGATCGAAGACAAGCGCTTTTCCTTGTAAAGGATTTGCGCCAAGGTGCGTAGAATTTGCGGGGAAGAACCTTGTCGGCTTGTTTTAGTCGGGTCTTTGAATGATAATGGATGGTTTTATAGGTCTACTAATAGGGATCCTCAAAGACCAGTTAGTTCTGAACGTTCTATACCTTTGTATACAACTTGATCATGGAAGGTTTTATTTGTCGGGCCGCGGTATCAGCATATGCATTGGCATAAAGTAGGCTACCACTACATTGGTAATATAGATTGCCTAAGATTAATTGATATAATTTGTCTATAATAATAATAGGAGGGTCTTATATGCGAGTCCGCGATTAATAATATTGTTATTAATTAATGATTATTTATGAAATCCAAAAAACTAACAAAACACGCATGCGTTGGATCAAGTCAAGCCAATGGAAGTTAGCTTGGAAGCAACTATATATGCAGCTTAAGTTTAGCCCCCAATAATTAGTATGGCTTGCAGCAGGGACTGAACCGAAGTTCACCATAATTTGTTTTGCCAAGAAAGACCTTGGCCTGGCCATCTGTACCTATGCAGCTTAGTGAAAATAGAAGACTTTTTTCTTTCTTCTTTTCCCCTGTGGTGCCAAGTATCAATTATTGACCGGATTACGGAATACTCCTTGAGCAGAGGCGCTATTCACCGATGCCAAACTGGACCGGCTGATTACAATTGTGCGGATATCACCGACTGGTATGGTTTCGAAAGTAATACCCATCCTCATTGTAGCACGGGGATCCAATTGGTGGAGTAAATATATGATCAATCTGGCATGCTCAGTCAGCGTCTGCAGTTACCCTTGGAACAAACATCTGTATAATTTGCAGATTAAAACCCCTTGTTCCTGAGCTCTTCACGAACGAGTTCTCCTACGTGGCCAGAGATGTACCGGGCCCCAAGAGCACCATACGGTCTTCTCGTGTTACCCTAACAGAGCACGTTCTCCGACTGCCAACTCCATTGTGTACGTTGCCTGATGGTGAAGCGCAACTCCTTATTTCGGCCGGGCGGTGCCATCAATATGTGTAATACATTCCCCTGTCAATGTCAATATCACTGTCCAGGGATAGATTTTAATGATGATAAGCCGTGGGTGATGGGTCCCGCCCTGACATCCGAGCTTGTTCATACGCCAGCGATGAGGCAGTGAACGAACGTCAAAATGAGAGAAAAGGGAGGATGGCGGAGCCCACGGAGCATCGAAAGCCAGTTCCGCGGGCCAAAAAAACGGTCAAATAGACACCAAGTGGATAAGTTCGATCATTTACCGTGACGGGCGCGAACGAAACAGCCTACCAACCTAACTGAATTAGCGTGTTGGTAGGCTTGTTCGCAGGCTTGTAAACCGCGTTACTTGAGCCGGTCTCCTAGCAGTCCGTGGGTCGAGATCACTCGGGTGAATCATTGGTGCGTAATCCGCCACCGATTACGGGTAATCTAGAAAGACAATGGCGCCGGCCCATGACATCCTGAAGTCTTTTTTAGCCTAGTTTGGCTTGTGCTGATCAGTGCCTGTTGAGGGACAGAAGGTTTGTTTGTTCGCTGTATATTTATTATTATTATTATTATTTATTTTGTTTTGTTTTGTTTTCTCCCTTCTTGCCGCTAATGCATCGCACCATGCCAATGGAATATCCCGGCCGATCAACGCGGAACTTTTGATATTTAGTAAGCGAGTCATGGTGAGAAGAATCATCCGGACGTATGTAATATGTATGTATCATGTAATTAGAGTGTTTTATCGAAAGTAAGAGACCAAATCATTTGTGCTATTGCACTCGGTCCTTTGTACATATAAGTATGGTGTGCGCAGGCCCCAGGGCCGCCGGGGCCCTCATGCTCCATACGAACCCATAATAATCGTCCGCTTGTTATGGTGACACTGAAGACGCCGCATGTCAAGCTTTCCGTCTAAAGAGCGTCGCATTTGCCCAGTGATTGGCCCACAGGGCGATGTGCACAAGAGTTAGCATGTCTGGCATGTAGGGGTTTCCACTGTTATGGTTTTTCTGAAAGTAGCCCATGTCCACCTGAGGAAAAATTACTAGCCCGGAAGAGTCAGACTGAGGGTGGAGGGTAGCTCCTTGCTTTGATTGTTTCAGTAGATGGAGGGATTTTCATTCCGATCTGGAATCATTGTTGGTAGATTTTGAGAAAGAGGAAATAGAGACGCTACCTTAACATCTTGATTCCACTGGCACAATTTGGGGGGAATGAAGAATGAGAACAGATCCGGCTGAGCGCCACGGGCGGACCCGCGTATTGTCTTACCAAAACGGTATGTAACATGCCATTTATGCTTATGTAACACCTTCAAGTACCTCACGGAACTTGTTTACTTACGGTAAGGCCTGATACTCCAATACTACCTCACGATACCCTAAGTTGCCTCCATCGGGATCCTTGTCCATTAACCACCTCGATCTGGATCCTGTACCTTAGTCGTAGTTGCAGCATGGTGTAACTTTTTTTTTCCCCTCTCTTCCTGGGCAAACAAAAAAAGTTAAAAGGGTAAAAAAAAAAGACGAAAAAAGGCAACAGTATGTACCTTAATTCTTGTCTCCTCTTGTAGCAAACGGAAATATATCCCCCCAGCCTATGGAAAACCCATGCTGACCACGCATCTTATTGATCCTTACTTGACCCAATTGGATCAGAAGCAGCACCCATCCATGAATCATTCTTTGGGACTCAGCATAGCCTGATTGGTGCCTTTTCCCTTAGAACATTCCATAATTGATTTTTTTGAATGCTCGCTGAGAAGGAAAGAAAAATAAATAGTAAATAAAAAAGAAATACATTTGACGGTGTCTCCACTCCCGTACCCCGGGGTCTTGGAAGCTAGGCCATGCAATGAGAATTGCTGGATGGGAAAAAGTTCCTTTCACCCTTGGACCAACCATACATCTTTCCATGTTATGTTGCTTAATTTCCGCCCAAATTCTTGTCTGAGTTGATACTGCAGGAGCTCTCCCCGCTTTTGACTTTCTGGATAAATGAGGGAAACATTGATAATCGCCTGACAGCCGACTATAATTACCGTGTCCTTCTACCCTTCTCCATTTACGATCAGAACATATCCTTTCTTCCTCGAGTTTAGTGTCTCTTCCGTCCAGTGGATTCGCGCAAATCGCTCTAAGACTTTGACACGAACTAATTCCCAAGCTCCGTTGCTCCACTCACAGACAGTCTCTCACTCACTCACTCACCCGAGGGAAAAAAAGAATTGGAGAAAATTTAGCAAGAAGAGGGAGGGAAAAAAAAAAAAAAAAAAAAAAAAAAAAAAACAAACCCTAAATCCAGACTAAACCCAACTAACGGGCCTTCCTCCCGTATTCGGTAAGTTGCTGAACTCGCACCCCTGCAACTTTCGCTCGTCCGATGGGTTGTCTCAAGCGTCTTGTTCGTCTCTTTCCATCGGTCCATGCGGCGGCCTCTTGCCCTTCTTATTTTACCCTTCCCCTCCCCCTTCCGCTCTTCTCCCTTCTCTCCTGTTGTTCTATTTATTTCTCATTCTCCATCTTGCACGGTCCCAAATCGTCAAGCCGTTGTTTGATCTAGC
The DNA here is from genome assembly GCA_009176345.1 of Aspergillus leporis. NCBI lineage: Eukaryota > Fungi > Ascomycota > Eurotiomycetes > Eurotiales > Aspergillaceae > Aspergillus > Aspergillus leporis. Next base: position 198,481 of record ML732184.1, on the reverse strand, counting down.
CAGCAGTGCTGTGCGCATAGTGCCCTTTTTGTTGTTCCTGAATCCCTTGCGTCGTTTCATATATAAGCATCCCCCACGTCCAGCTAGCTGGACTTCCGTTCTTCTTCACCTCGGTTTAAATTCCTTGTCGCCTCAGACATTAATTGGACCTATTGTGAATAGATCCTTCATCCGTGATCATCAACCATGTCGGCAGAAAACATTGAAAAGGATTTCGGAAGCGGCTCCGACGGCATCAATGGAGGCGCTCCCGCCACCCATCAGATGTCCGCTGAGGACACGGCTAGGGCTGCCGCGCGCTTCGGATATGGTCCTCTCGCTCATGTGAACACCACCGAGGCTCAACTCCGTCCCTTTGGTGGTGAGTTCCAGCCCGGTCTGTACAAGTCGGTCGAGCACCGCAAGTTCGGTAACCCAGCTCCTCTGGGCCTCTCTGCTTTCGCCCTCACCACCTTTGTGCTGAGCGCAATCAACATGGGAACTCGCGACATCGGCGAACCCAACATTGTGGTTGCTTTGGCCTTTGGATATGGTGGTCTCGTTCAATTGCTTGCTGGCATGTGGTAAGTACATGTTTCCTGATCCGAAGATCATTCCACGCTGACCATCCTTAGGGAAATGGCCGTTGGTAACACCTTTGGTGCCACTGCTTTGTCCTCTTATGGTGGTTTCTGGCTTTCTTTCGCCATTGTCCTCACTCCCGGTGGATTCGAGATCGCCTCTGCTCTCGGAGGTGCTGGCACACCTACGTTTGATAACTCCTTTGGACTGTTCCTCTTCGTAAGTTTTCTTGACCGCTGGATGTGTCTACCGTGTGCTGATTGTGTGACTAGGGATGGTTCATTTTCACTACCATCCTGCTTTTCTGCACCCTGAGGTCCACCGTAGCATTCTTCCTGCTATTCTTCTTCCTGGACCTTACCTTCTTGCTGCTCGGTATTGGTTACCTCCACCGCAACTCGGAGGGCAAGCCAAACCCTCCCGTCATCAAGGCTGGTGGTTTCTTCGGTCTTCTGGCAGCATTCACGGCATGGTACAACGCTCTCGCTGGTATTGCAGACAACAGCAACAGCTTCTTCATTCTTCCTGTTGCCCACTTCCCTTGGTCTCCGACTGCCCGCAGTCGCAAGTCCGAGCGGGCTACCGTCTAAACTCTGGTGTGGCGCGAAGGTCGATGACCAAAATTTCCTTTGAAGCGGGGTGGTCGTCCCTGCATTTCATTTTCAGATACCCATTCTTGTAAGATCATTGCTGCGAGAATGTAATTCCATGTTAGCCTTCTGCATATATATATATATTGCAGATCAGCTTGAGCATGACCCGCCTAGTATACCAAGTCGCAGCAGGTATAGATGGTCTCGTGCAATAATTCCAGTTTGTTTCTGTCGGCACGTTTTATATGACGCAGCTTTATAATGATGGTGTTCTGTTGTCCATGGCCCCGGAGGATAGACGAGGACTTGAATCTGTATTTAGTCTTATTAGTTAATGCACTCGATATTCATACCGAGTTTTCTCGTGTATTCCAGTGTGTGCAGTAGTCCAGCGATGACATGTATTGATTTAAGTTCTGTTGAAGAACACAGACGTTAGCTTCCACACATGCCATGATAGTAGTTCATCCAAGATAACCATACCACATAGGTTCAGCCTGGACTATCAACCCAAGCGCTGCATTGTCTGAAGCTCAAATAGCATGCAAAAAGGCAAGTAAAATAGCCCCATGAAGTCGATATGATCCATGCACCCCCAGGGCAAAGCAAACCGTAAGGCATGAAAAAAAAGAAAAAGAAAAAGGAAAAAAACAATCACGAGAAATTTGCAGATCATACACTTGTTCACAACACTGTTTAGCGAACAAGAAAACCTCTATCAATCAATTAGTCCAAAACCAGGCAAATATAAAGCGAGCAAAGATGCGGTTTATTTTTCTTGTCGAGAGATAATGTATGAACACTTGCATGAAGAAAAAAAAATTGAAGAAAGGAAAGGGGCCGCCAAACTATAAGTCTATAGATCGGGAATTTCTCGCGGTGTCGGTGTTCTTTCGGTCGGGTGAAGTTCGGTGGTTGGGTGCAGATTTTTGCAGGCGGCTGACGGAGTTTGTTCGGGAACTTGCTGTGGGTTGTTGATAAGGACTTGCATAAGCTTACTCCGTAGTTCTATTTCTTTTTTCTTGGTCTTTTTGTGTTTTTTCTTGTGTGATAGAGGTGTTGAGATATGTTTTCTGTTCTCTATTTATTTGTAAATGTTGCTTCTTCAGCATGCTATGTAGATTCGGAATTTGTTGACTCTAGGGTAAGTCTTGCGGAAAGCCTCGTAGAGTCGTTCCCGTTTCGGTAATCTACTTAGTAGGGCTGGAAGAGTATATGCAGGTAATCAAAGGACGGAACGGAGCGTCTTGCCTAAGCTTTAGCAGATCATGCCACTATTGTGACAAAAATCGCGCATGTTGACCATTATTGACAGAAAACGGGGCTGCCCCATTAGTACCTACTACATATGGGATAGATGCGTGAGATTTTGGTCTTCTATTGTTTCCAGTAAGGCTTTTTTCTTCTTCTATTTCTCTTTTCTATGCCGTACTATATGTTTGTTATACGGTACTACGTAGAGATAATGCTGGGGCTTGCTTAAGAGATACCTATTATTACACAAGGTGTAGGGAACTTCAAGGGACGTTACCTAGATTGTGGTAGTATAGTCCACACAGTTCGGGAAACACACTCCGTCGTTGCAAGGCTGTTGATGTGGATCCACTCTGCTGGGACTGACAATTGACTGGCTCTCTCTTCTACTTAGTATTACCTAGGTAGGTAATACTATAGACTGGTGCCCGAATGAGACTGCCTTGTGTAGGGAGGTTGTTGGTCTGTGGAGTAGTGTTGCTAGGGCTTATCACGGAATGACATAGAAAGGTGATGTTTGTGAACCGAGGTAGGATGAAGCCTGGTGTATAAAATCGGGGTGATCTGTCTCATTGATTATATATTATTCCACATTACTATATTATACAAGCATCTAAGTGATCTATTGACCATATATACTCTTTTTTTTTTTTTTACTTAAGGGATCCGTATCAGTTGTATCTCATCCCATAGTCCGCGCAATGTGGTCTGATGGACCCGGTCCACGTAGAAGAAGTTCAACAGCAGTGTTCGCAGTTCCTGCCATGATTCGATGCCTTGTCGTCCTACTGCAGCTGCTAGCTCAGTCACGAAGAATGTTCTTTCGGGAACTAATCGTGAGGCCCATGCACCGATAAATAACACCCAGATCAACACCTCCGGGAACATCTGGAAGAATCCTGTGGGAATTGTGGCGGCTAGTGCCGTACGAAGTCCGCTAATGGGTTTCGGGAACACAGGTCCGATCTGTGGGTAAAACTCCCAGATCGTGCCGTTGTGGAACAGGAGACATGCTAGCCGGACGCATCCCTCGATGTTTGCATCACCTTTGGGCTCGCCGGTCTCCAGGTACCGGTCCATATGAAGGGCATATTCAACATAGATGACTTCCGTATTAAAGTAACCTTCTATCTTGTCGTCAAGTTTTTGGTGGTACCGGCCGCTCTTGATCCACTCAGCGTACCAAACGAGCTCCGCCAAGTCGTAGAAAACCTTAGACATACCATCGCCAAAGATGCTGGGGATCTCAATTAACGAGATCAAAGCTGAAGCGGTGTTTGCAAGGTCTTCATTGGGAGGGACAACTGTGAAATGTGAAGGGCGGGCGTAACGGAGAAAAGGGAAAATTGGCTTTGTGAAGGACATGCAAGCAACTCGGATATCGGTCCTGTCGAAATTAACAATGAACGCAGCCTTATCACCCTATCCAACTATCAAACTCACCAAGAGATCTGGAACCGAATATCGGGGGCTACATCTGCAAGGTTATCTCTCAGAGCAATCATCTGCTTCAATCCAGCTAGATGTATCTTCAAATAGTCTGGGTTTCCAGAAGCAATCTATTCTGTCAGCAAAAAGCACAGGTGTATCTTCCGCTACGATAGGATACCATACCTCAATCGTTAACAGGGTTGAAACAGCAGCGATCAATGAATCACTGGAAGCTTTGACAGGGTCCGATAAACCCTCGTTGACTAGTCGGATTGTCTCGCCTCTATGGTGAAACGTGTCGAGAAGTAGTGCACTGGGTGTTTGATTCTCCCTCATTGGGAATTCACCGAGAAAGAGGGCCGTATTCGAGGCAGCAACACATATGCATGCGTGGAGTGAAGCAGGGTCGCGATGGACCAGCGCCGTCCAATGCTGCCGTAACCTAGCCCCATACCGGACTTGGAATGGGTAGGCTATCTGAGTAAGGTGAAATAGGACTACCGAACTAGTAAGCACTATACTCTAGGTGAACTTAGGGGGAGTCAACTCACATTGGTGAAGATGTCGCGACATACGATCAGTAAGCCGTGTATGAAACACATTAAACGGATCATTGCCTCCCGGGCCAACATATGTCAACGGCGAAACAGTTTGTACAAGAGCGAGAGCCTGCGCATGAGAAGATGCATCATTGTCAGAATAATCTTCTGGCGAGACTGACATAAAGCCTGGCGCGTTGCCGACGAATGCATTGCCTGGTATTCCACATTCGGGAGCATAATAGGTAGTGGAGGGCCCAGAGGACACTTTGTGATCCCATTGAGATGCTTTTATAGATGGTTGTCGAGAAAAGTCCGGCGCAGGGACCAACGGAGGAGCAGCGGATGAACTGGAAGCCGTGGTCTCTGGCGGCTGGAAAGCAAGGTGCTTCCATGTTTTGCTTTTGTGACGCTTAGTGCTCTCCAACCTCTTCTTGCGATTATGTTCAGACATGACATGGGAACGAATGCGCTTGAGGGTTTCCTCTTTCGTCCCCTTAGCCGCCGAGTTCGGTTCGGTATTGACCCAAAACAGGGTTGACCGGCCACCCGATGCATTACTGGGCTTGCGCGGTTTGCGCGGTTTTGTCACGGCGCTTTTGCCTACATCTTGACTACTGGGCTCGGAACTCCTGAGAGTTTGGTCCCGGCGGCTGGATTCATCGATAAAGGAGAAAGCATGGGAATTGTCAGGGGCCGATGGCGACGCCGACGATGCCGTAGACGTCGAGGGCGGGCCGTGGTTGGAGTCGGACTTTTGATCATAATATATGGGAGGATCTGGATTCAACCAAGAAGTCGAGACGGGTGTGGAGTTCAGCACCGGCAGAACTTGGCTGTGATCGGAGAAGTGAGTCGAATTCTTGGCGTCCATTGTGCGCGCGAACCTAAATTTGGCATTCGGAGATCTAATCAGAGATCTTCATGGGTCCTTGTCGTTTCAGAGTAAGCGAGAATGGACCAAGGGTTTGGGAACCGGATGTGAGAGAAACGTGTTCAAGTGGAAGATTGAAAGATGGGGGGAAACGCTGAATGGCCAGCGCACTGCCCTTATCAGGAAAAGTCCATCTTCTACTTTTTCTACCCTAACTTACCAACACCCTTATATATTTATACTATATGTGATCTGAAACAGGAGTGCAAGCAATAAAAAATATTATACTAGTAGTCTCCTCCCTTGTGGAACAAGACATGAGGGGAAAAGATCGGAGGGAAATATTAATTCTTCAAATCTTTTTCGCCTCTCCTTTTCCCCTCCCACCAGTTAGAAAAAGTATGCGAACCAACACAAGCTGTGGGGATTCAGTCCAGCCCATCCATCGGCCGGAGATACACCTCGAAGACGAAACAACGGCCAAAGCTCCAAAGATTTAGATCCTGTAATAGCCTAGAGAAGAAAGTTATTTTGGGAGAGAAAAGGAAAAAGAACCCAAAATTGAAAAGAAAAAAGACATAGCACATATTTCCATCCTCCATAGGGCGGGCGAGTGACCAGGGTTATAAGATCTCTGCATCCTTTGCCCAAGTGGAGTCAACGCTATTGAATTCAACTCAATTTCTACCAGTCATAAAGTCAATATTGTAGGACAGATAGGTGGGGGAGTTTCTTAGATTTCTAGAATCGTCCCTTCTCTGACGAGGTACTTATTTACTCTGGGAAAAGTACATCTGAGGAAGTATATGTGATGTATAAACTTGAAAATCTCTGTCGAAACTCCACCTTCTCATCCTTGTCTTGTGTTGCAGTTCTAGTACGATGGTCTATCTTCAGGTCACACGACCCGTAGTTGAATTATGTTAAGATAGTCAAGCCAGATAAATAGCGATAAAGATAGGTTACGTACCTTCAATTTTCGAATTCTGTACTCTGTGTGGTATCCGATTCTTTTCCGATATAAATATATACATATATTTATGGCATGACACTTTCCCGCCCAACCGGATAAACAATTCCTTCAACACCACACAAGTTGCCCTAAGTTGCCCGTCATTTCCGGCTTCCAAGCCACAAAAGCTTGTGTGCCAGTATACCTATAGGCAGGAGGTAGGGAATGAGGGGTTTGCTATATGTGAATTCGTATGGAGTATGGACACTCAAACCAGTGTTGAATTAACTGAGCAAGGAACACATATGTACAGTACTAGTTTCTCTCACTCCCCCCTGCATGCATTGATTTGCCTGCACACTGCATATAGTATACTTTGACCACAAGATACCCCTAGTACCACATGGGAAACCATGCCAATACTTGAAACATGTTTAGCTTACATTGCACGGATCATCAAGCAAATTTAGTGTAAAGAACAAACCACTCCTCTCATTCTTCTTGCTTGTATCTGGCTATAGCCATAGGGAACCTTCTATGGTTCGGTTTGCTTCGTTCCAAGTAGCGGTCAACCTAGGTATCTACCTCAAGGTAGCGGTATCTTCATTTGGTCTATCATTACGTCGAATTCATGTAGATTTGGCGACAGATAATAAGAGGTTACGAAGCTGCAATCTAAAAGACAGGGCGGTGTAAGTAACAATGTTTTGCCGAGAATGCGAGAAGGAACTTTATCGTCTCATTTGCCAATCCCTTAGGGCTAAATTGGGCTAAATTAGGCGAGATGAATCCAAGGAGATATAGTCTTTGACTCGTGCCCTTAACTATTGACTCGAGTGTGCTCTGAAGCAAAGGGCGTGACTACCAGTACCCACGGTTTGCTAGCTTTATGAATCTTGTCCACTACGCTCCTTCATGTAAAACATACAATCCAAGCCATCATAGAAAAATCTACAGTTCTTATTACATGCCCTAATCACTAATGTTGGCTATCGTTACAGAATTTGGCAGAAATGCCCGCACTGCGAGCTCGCCGTTGAATGCTGAACACTAACGCAAGAAAAGAATGATCCATGTAGGAGAATATGAACAAGAAGAACATGGAAAGAAGAATACCCTGGTATGAACGCCCCAACCGCCTAGACTTCACTCCAGTGTGTCCCCGTCCAGCAGCGGCAATATTACATTCCTGGCCGCGGAAACACGGGCACAGTCTCCATTTGCTCATAACCGCCCATGGTACCTTGCTGACCGCTGACATGCCATCCCTGACCGGTCTGTTGGTTTACAAAGGCACTTTGCCGGAAAGGATTCGTGCTCCCTGTTGGATTAGGCCGCAGAGGCGCCGGCGCAGGAGGCTGCAGACCTTGTGGCTGCTGCGGAGGAACGGAAGAGCTTCGAGCAAAGGGATTGGTCCCTGTTCGTTGGGGTTGCAGTTGTTGCGCCCGCTGCTGAGGCGGCTGCTGAGCTGGGAATGTGCCAGCGTCAAATTGCGGTGGGTTGGCGCTCGATAGCCGTCGCGCAAAAGGATTCGTATTCTGGCGGTTCAGTGGAGATGCGGACAAGCCGTTTCCAGCAGGGGTACTCATTAACATCGATTGTCTAAATGGGTTGGTTGTCTGTGGCTGTAGCTGCGCAGTCGACATCGGCTGCTGATGCTGGGGGAATGGTGCAACGTTATTCTGTGGAACGGGAGCTTGATTGCCTTGGAATCCGTATGTCTGCGGTTGAGCCGAGTAGCCACCGAACCCTGCACCGGTCGGGGTGGGTTGAAGCGGCTGCGGCTGTTGGGCTTGTTGTTGCCCAAATGGATTGCTATTTTGCTGGGCATAGGGGCTCCCGAACGGCATGGGCTGGCCATAACCGGTCGGCTGCGCCTGTTGTTGGAAGCCTGTTTGCTGAGGGTAGAACCCTGGCTGTTGCGGCTGGAAGCCCGTTTGCTGGAATTGCATGGCCTGCGCCTGTTGCTGTAAATGTGGTTGTTGCATAGGGTTTTGTTGTGCCGTTGGCTGTGGGTTATCGATTGAATCGAAGAAATCGATTAGCTCCGTGGGATTCTCTTTCTTTGGCGGCGCAGGTTCTGTTTGAGGTCGAGGCGGATTTGGATTGCTGACAGACCTATTCCCTGCGTTACTTGATGCGAATGCCGGAGCCAAGTTGCCACTATTTCCTCCTTTTCGCAATAAATATTCCCTCCGTCGCTGGTCAAAATCCGGATCGTTAAGATCATCTTCAAGGAGCCGAGTCAAGTCCGTAGAGGCATGCTTGAGCTTGGGTATCTCTAGTCGCGTTGCTGCTTGAAAGTGTCTAGCGACACCTAAGAATTTCACGACTTCCTCCGTTTGTTGGGTGAAAGTTTTATAGATCTCGAGTGCGCGTTCGCTATCGGGCCGCGACATCTCAAAATAATGTTCTATTGCGAATAACATGAGTTAAGCCACAATATGTGACGGGGCGATATTACCTACCCAAGACATTTATTGTGCCCTCGTTCATAACCGAATAGAGCGTCAAGAGATCCAAGGTGAGCAAGCGAAATGCTGTCAATGTAATTTCATTTTCGACTTCGTCCGTCAAAAGCTGGGAACGGTTAGCCATGTGACTTCAAGTCATAGTCAGTGAAGGACCTACATCACACTTCAATAGCGCATGGATCTGTTTCTGTACAATTCCTGTTTCTCTTAAGAGGCCTTTTTCTACTGTCAATCTCTTCATCCTCCCTTGCCCGCTTCGTACATAATCCGTCTTAGTAGCCTCAAATGCATTGGCGCGCGCCACGAGGTAGTCGGAGTATCTTCGGATGTTATGTCCTTGGGACTGAGCTACCAGATGTTAGTAGCCTGCCTGTAAGCCATCTGTATGTCCTCTAGCCTACCTTCTGAGAATCCACTTATTGCAAGCCTCCTTGTGTTCTCTGCCATGTACTGTAGAGTAGCGTCCAGTTGCCCTTCCCTTATCATAATGTGCACGACAATGAGGCCTTTGAAGACTATTGTCCATGCTGAATCGCGAAGCCGAAGCTGCAACGTTCGAAAGATTTCCGCTACTCCAGCTTCGCCTGTATGGGTCGCTACCAGGATGTGCTCGATATATTTGGATTTAGGGGCTGCAAGCTGTCCGTATGAAGCCGGCCATCAGCATTTCGCGCTAACGCTAACAGACACAAAGACCGCGCAGGTGAACACTGACCTTAATCTTGGTGGCCCCCTTTACTGATTTCTCGAAATTGTGGGACATTGTCAGAGCGTGTCGGGCTCCGCAATCGGGCCGTAATTAAGATCGGAAGGGTTATCGTGGGAAGGGTTCAATTAGGATAGAAGATATTTGTAGGATATAAGGCTTTCAGGAGTATCGGGCCAAATCAACGGCTATCGTTTGTCCAGATCAATCTGTCGACAACAGCACTCAAACTATTCATGCTGGCTCAGGCCATGGTGCGAACCTCGTGACTTTTAGGAGTATGCGGGTTGGCAAGAAGGTGGGGGTGAACTAGGAACGAATACAAATGCTGGTGATGGAATTGGGATAGGGTGATTTATTAGTGCCAACGAAAGTGTGGTATGTATTGGCCCCGACGAGTGTAGGAGAGGTGGGAAATGGCCGGAGGGATTGAGGGAGCTTGAGACGTTTGGAGTGTCAGCGGAATCGCAGTGGAGTTAAGCTCTCTCCGCCTTAGGCAGATATCAGTATAGATCACGTTCCCGCTAGGTGAAATATAATAAATCAGGAAACCTCAACGCCGTACCTATTTCATTTCTAGTAGGCGGATCATACTGTATCGCACTTGACTCAACTATAAGGTGTAGGCTCAAGAGTCATTCTGCGCACCTTTGCGTCGTCCATGTACCGTTCAGGTCTCTAGCCGAGCAACCGGGGATCCGATAATGTTGTTTCTCGGAAACATAATTTCTATAACCTCACATTTCATTAGCTATGTTTGGCTCCCCCTTACAATATCCGTAGTTAATTGGACTTTTAATGAGATAGAAACTTTCCTAGCACTTATAGCTGGTCCGTTATTTAATGTCCATAATAAAAATAAGATTTTAGTACTTTATCTTTCCTCGCTTAAACACTATACCATTGTAACACTGACCTCAATGTGATAGTATCACCCCCCCCCTAAGCACTGGGTTGAATCAGGAGAAATCGTGCTTCAGGGAGCAAGGTAGCCAAAGACTGTATGCCTTGTCAAGGATCTGCTAAGTCTATAGTTTGAGAGATTGTTTCGAAATCCCAGTTCCAACCTTAGACAACACTTCCGACCTCTGACAAGGCACCTTTCTTCTTACATTCAGTTTTTTCTGACCTCACATCAAGATTGGGCTCTACGTACTTGAGAACCTAGTCCTAATTTAATCGAGGAGCTGTGTTGTCTCTGATCCTTACATCTTGTTCAAATCTCTTCTAGTCATACTTCATCCAAAGAATTCCTCTTCCCGGACAAAAAGGAAAGGCAAGGTCACTCATACCAACACATCTATAAGCCTCCACCATAATCTTAACTTCCATTGGAGTTTGCCACACGTATCAAGGCAGGCTGCTTTATCTGCAAGATGGATAAGCAAGCTATCGACCCCACCGTGAAGGTACCCAGAAATCGATGGAATACTGAGGAAAAGGTCCTCCTCTGCTGTCTCTTTAAATTCTTTCGAAAGAATTTGAAAGATTTCAGAAATATCTTCAACTATGCATTCAGGTCTGAGCTGAACGAATGCGGACTCACGGATGGAATTTCTACTGGCGCATTGAACATCCAGTGGGCTGATATGGGACGTCGCGGCGATCCTATCTGGGGAGATGTACACCTGTCTCTATTTGACGACCGTGTACCTTGGCTTTCTGTGCTTGATAGAATCAGGAAATGTGCGAAGACATTAGATATCACCATTCTCGAAAAGGCAGTGGATGATATTGATACCTCGAATTTTCAGTTCAGGCGGCCGGCTGATGTTGAGCCTACAACTGTGGGTTTCCCTTACATATAGAAATGGCCAATGCTAAGAACATTTTTAGGATGTACAGGAGAGCCCTACCGCAGCTCTTAATTCAAGGGTTGTGGACTTGGTCAGACCACCAGCAATGGTTGATAGGCACAATTACGAAGATCTTAGTCTCTGTACAGGCGGTGGTAAGAAGTGTTTCTGGTGCGAGAAAGAAGGTGCCAAGCAGGTAAGAATCAATGCTTTTTGACAAAGATTCATGGACATTTGACTGATTCATCATATAACACCAACAGCAGGAAACGGCAACATGGATACCGCCCATCCTCTATAGGTGGTCGAACATCGACTCACAAGGGGTCAATTCGACCAAGATGTTTCTTGCGGGACTATTCACCGACGAGTTGAATTATTTTGCACCGGATGACATTGACGCACACGAGTTCGAGCAGCATGTCTTGAACCATACTCGTACCACTAAGGTACCGACACCGTTTATCTCGACTTACAGGTCGATGCTTGCTCCAATGCATAGAGCTATCAAGAACAAGGAGGGAGCTATAATAAGCATAATCGACTCCAAAAAGCTGCAGAGCCAAGTGTTTTCTGCCAAGCAGTTCGTTCGCAAGGTTGGCTTAAAAATAAGAGGATACAATGGGGCCGGGGAATACCTTATTTGGGGAAAGGTCCACAGCAAAGCTATAATATGTTCGTTCAAAATCAGTTCACTCCTTCAGATCGCGAGGGAGAATCCCCGCTTTGAAAGCTTACTACAACTTGAGGTGATCGAAGCCCATGAAAAAGCTTCGAGGTCATTACATCGGGCCTTAGCTAAGGGTCCAGAGAAATTAGATCAACAGTCTGGCTTTCTTATAGGAGAGCTCCTATCACTTCTCAGTGTTCCACAGCAATACTGTCATCTTGTGGGACAAGGAATTGTTTTCTCGTGGCGCATGAACAGAGAAGAAGGCTCATGGCAAGATTTTGCAGAGGGAGTGAACAGTGGTTTTTCGTCTCCATCAGTGAATCAAGGTTCATCGTCACCAGCATCCCTGCCTGTTCTCTCGGATGCAGTCAACCCAGATGTTCTTGAGTCTTTCGAATCTTCCGATGAAGAAACTGTGACTGACGGGGAAACATCTTCGAGTGTTGGTCAAGAGAGCGACGACGACGAAGTGAACGACAGACCTTGTCCTGTCGGACTATCTACTAGGGCAACAACCCCATACTCCATCGAATTCTTTGACGCAGACATCGGAAGCTGGGTTCGGCAGGAGGACCCTGCAAGCGAAGCAATCATGCTTGATGACTTCGAAGTTGAACCTCTTGACATTGTCATGACAAACGCTTTGCCCAGCAGCTTGCCCAACATTAACAATGATGAAATTGAGAGCTCCACCTCAGCGAGTTCTGAGGATGCGGTCGAGTTAATCGTGCCGCAGGACCAGTTCGAAATTGACAGAGCCCGAGTGAACCTATTTTGGTACTCTTACAACGGTATTGTTTGATTGTGTTTTTCAGATATCATCACCCTTCCCTTTTTTTTTTTTTTTTTTTTTCGGAGTGAATGATAAGATAACCATGCACAACGCAAGACGGCAACGGGGAAAACAGAGAGACAAAAAAGGAAAAAGAAGACTTAACGGTGCTGATTTACGGAGTGTTGTATCAAGCGGTCGTCAAATTGTACATCTACTGGGCATGTCGAGGGTACCCGGGCCATTTGTACTTTACTCCGAATGAGCAGCTGGTGTTCCAAACCTCTAGCCTTGAAAAACATGAGAATATGGTTGACTCTTCTCAGGCAGAAAGACAATAATAAAAAGCGAACTAAATGGAGAAAAAGACCTATATTGGCATCATGAAAAGCTCAATTCCCAAACTGTCACGCATGGTAATACCCTTTTCCCGGTCGGTTGTACGGTTGGTATTTTAATACAGGGAGTATCAAAAAGCTTTTTTTTCATTGGATATTTCCTTCACAAGGGTACCTGGGACATGAAATCGTGAAACAATCCCAACCCGTTTAACTAATTCGCTTATATCCAGTCACGCCGCTGCCCTAGGATAAGAACCCTCTGGAATCGAAACACCCCCTCGGTCATCGACACGCTTAGAACTTGCTGAAAGCCTTGACGGCCTTGCCGGTACGGGGAAGCACACGGAGGACGTTGAAGCGAACCTAAATATATGTTAGATATGTTCACATTGACAATGGTTTTGTAAGAAATCCATTAGTTGGTCCGTAGCGTGACATGGCCCAATATACCAAGGGCGTAATGCTAGCTTAAGGCCGAGGCCAAATGGAGTTTCCGAGATAATTGAGCACGTACAGTCTTGGAGAGGGGACGGCACTGGCCGACGGTAACCCAGTCACCCTCCTCGACACGGAAAGCGGGAGAGACGTGAGCAGCAAGGTTCTTGTGCCTCTTCTCGTAACGGTTGTACTTGGGAACGTAGTGGAGGTATTCACGACGGATGACGATGGTACGGTGCATCTTGGTGGAGACAACACGGCCGGTCAAGATACGGCCACGGATGGAGACCATACCAGTGAAGGGGCACTTCTTGTCTGTTTGATATCAGCGATCTATCCATCAGGTCGATGGAGAATGAAGAACCGATTCCGGAGCTTAGAGATGAAGATGGCGGATGACCAGGAGAGTGATATCGGAATTCCCAACTCCGATAAAATTTGCTCCATTTCTGATGCCAATATCCGCGTTACAAATGCAATCCTGCATTTCCAAAATGCCGCGCGGTCTCTCATCTCCAAACCCCGGAAAGTCGTTGTTCTTCCCCATATGAAGTTCGAAAGTCCGGCAGAATTTCACCGTAGGTCGTGCATACCAATGTAGCTGCCCTCAATGGCGGTCTTGGGGGTACGGAAACCAAGACCAACATCCTTGTACCATCTGCGGCCCTGGCCGACCTTCTTGCTCTTCGCCTTGGTCTTAGGGTTGACGAAGATGTGAGGCTGCTTCTGGAACGCACGTTCCGACTGGACGGTCAACTCGGTCGCCATTGTTGCGAGAATTCAGTCCGACGAGGAAGCGAAGTCGAGCTGGGTGATAAATTCGTCGCGGAGGGGGGTGTCGGGGCCTGCGGTGGTCGACGTCGATGTTGAGGAAGATTTATTCGGGATGGCGGATTATTCAGTGTGGGAGTGTGCGATGGCGACGCTAAACTAGTTGCGGGCTAGTCGTGAAGCGACTAGCCCTAATGCTACTTATGTAAGAAATGACTAACCGCAATAGTCAATTAATGGTTTGTTTACATCGGCCGATCACATGAGCACCGCCCGGGAGACGCGCCAGTTTTGGTGATTTGTTGTGTTTAATGGGGGTCCGCACCGATAGCTCAACCATGTCTATTGTTACAAACTTCTAAAAAGGACGAAGTTATTGTTGAATTGAAATTTTGAAAACTTATTCGCCCCGCTTTCTGTCTATGCCACCCCAATATCTCGCCTCATGGCATCTAGAAGTGACTCCGCGTGGTCTACCCGTCCGCGAGCTCGTCGCTCTATCGCCCATGTACCTCGATCGAAGATTATATCCGGCTTGGAAAAGGAGAATTCAACAACGGACTTAAATGCAGCTCAATCAAATCTGGGCTCCGCGAAACTGGGCGGGAAAGATAAGAAGTCCCGCAGCAAGAGCTTGGGGCCTGGTGGTTTAGATGCGCTTCAGAACTCGAACGGCAACCGACGCAAGGTGCCTACCTTCCCTTCCTCTCTTAGCTCCACGATTCCTAAGTTAATACTGTTGCATCGCAGTCTACTACAACTTTCCCTCTCAAAGGTATCCTGAAACCTACTGTTCCTGTCTCACCAGTTCGAAATATTCCTTCTTTCGAAGAGACACGCAGACGGACACCGGCCCGAGGATCGCAGCACAATGAAGACAATGGAGCCGGAAACAGCCAGGAAAAAGAAGACCTGTTGATAGATCTTGGCACCCCAGCACAACCATCGGGGTCTGGTGCTGAGTCCAACCCTTTCGACAGCTTCAATGCCTCTTCGATACGTGACGAGATTGCTGCTGCTAGAGAGCGGGATGAGAACAAAAGACGGGAGCGGGAACGGAAGGCTATTCTTGAACAGCGAGAAGCACGCCGAAAGTCTATGGGTATGTCTTTGTCTGGTTACCAACATATCCTATGGGACTAACCGATCTTCATTGAAGCAAATCGCCGAGTATCGTTCGCTCCGGAAGCGACATTGCACACATGGAATGTAGTCGAAATTCCTGACGACTCTACTTCATCATCTACGTCTAACTCAACCAGACGCGCATCGGCCCTAACTTCCGAAAACCAGGATGTACATGCTCCTAAGCAGACTGAACCTCCCTCTTCCCCAGACACCGACGTAGAATCGGATTTAGCATTTTCTCCAGTACAATATCCCGACCTTCAGCAGCTGACGAATCGCCCCCAGTATGGAAATTATGATGGAATGGGTGGGAGCCAGCAAATGTCTTCTAGCCCTTTCAGCGGAAGCTCTGCAGATGGTAGTGAAGATCGTGGGCTGCAAGGCGAAGCGGGAGATGACGATGACGACGATAACTCATCAACCTCTGGCTTCGATGGCGAAAGTACTGCGATGAGCTTAGATGACATAACTGCTCAATCTGCCGCGACAGCCCGATCCGACGGATCAAATACCAGCTCCAGTGCCCGATTGAACGAAGCTCTTCGACAAGCGGCTCGAGAGGCAGGCACGAGGAGCATCGATGATGATGAGAATGGCGACATGTCAATGGAAATTGCCGACCAGGAAATCACTGGAGCTTTCCAACCCTGGATTAAAAAAGGAGAAAGACAAAGCTTTGACTGGGAAGATCTTAGCGCCCGGCATGACCAAGAGAATGCCTACTCCACAAACCAACAAATCGATGATGCGGGTGTTTCCGAGACGGCAAGTGATAATGGAGATGAAGACATGAGTATGGAAGTTACCAACGCCATTGGCCGCATTATCTCCAAACCAGCAAGTCGTCGTCAAAGCACGATCCGTCGCAAGTCAAGTGGAGAGGAAACGAACTATGGTGAACAAACGATGGAGCTTACAAATGTGATCGGAGGTATCGCTCAGCCTGTTTCCCCTGCGAGGTCCACGGGTGCCGACAGCAATGCGAACGAGGATGAGGAAATGACAATGGAGTTCACCTCGGTCGTTGGCGGACTTTTGGGCAAGTCTTCCATTCAAGACGCAGATGAGGGCGACTATGGCCATGCTGGATCTTCTGCTCAGGAACCCCAGGATCAAAACCTCGCCGAATGGAACGAGGATGATGCGACGGAGGACGGTGAGGATATGGAAATTACTGGGGCCGTTGGTGGCATCCTTCCACCGAACGAGGAGCAAGATGAACTACAGGATGATGATCAGACCCCAGGAATGGAAGTCACAACAGCCATGGGTAGGATATTACCGTCAGAGGTCGAAACCAGGGACAGGGAGGAAGCAAACCGTGTGATGGAAGTGGAAGCAGACTCTGGAGAGTTTGGCAGCTCCCCCTTCCAAGACACCGTTCGACAGTCTCCTGCAAAATCACCTGTCCCTTTCCATGTCGCTGCGATCGCCTCGGAGAGTGGCAGCCCTAGCTTGGCAAGTGTAAGATCCCGAGTTACAAGGCAGAGACTGAGTCACGGATCGTCGAGCACTCCAATCTCGACCACTCCCAAGGTGTCTCCATCGAAGAGCTCGACTCCAAAACAAATGACACCGGAAGTTAACCGCCCTACAACACCTGGGAAAACTCCTCCATCGAGCGCCAACGAGTTTCGGAGCGCATCACCGAAGAAGCTTTTCCAACCTGAGCTGCAAGAGTCCGCAAATAAACGAAAGTCATTCGGCCGTAAAAGCCTTTTTGGAAACAGTGCGACGGGAGAATCCACGCCTCTGTTTGTCCTACAACCTAAGGGCAAGAGGCGGTCCTCCGGTCTTGGAATCGATAAAGAAGGACTTGGATCTCCCAAGGTGGCGGCTATGCTTGACAAGCGCCGGTCGATTGGCGAGGGCACTGCTGACTTTGTTCCACAGGAACGAAGGCAACAGGGCGTGCGATTCGAAGATCCCGTGAAGCTTCAACAGGAGGTTGATCTTGAGCGTGAAGAAGAAGAGAACCGCGAGGACGGGCATATCCCACCCTTCAATGACCGTGATGCGACCACGAATCTGAGGGATATGATCTCAAGCCTTACACCGAAGAAGAACAAGACTGCCGGCCGAAAAAGCTTGCATGTCGGCGCAGCACGTGGCTTACTGGGTAAAAGGCCGATCGAACTGGATGAACCTGACGACGAATCCGACAATACACCAAAGCGCCTGAGAGGTCGCGAGGCTAGTCCGGTGAAGAACATCAGGCTTCCCGCACCACCAACGAAGGATGAAACGGTTGGACGCCTGGGCCGTTCACCTGCTCCTCAATCCGTTGGTAGATCCCCGGCCCAGGCTAGCACAACTCCTACTCAGCAGCCGAAGAGTAGCTTTACGGTGTTGAACCGCATAGAGGATGAACCGAGTTCGTCCGTTGATACGTCCGCTTCTGAGCCAGCTCAAGGGGAACCCGATGGTCAGGAAGGATCAGGGCCGGAATTCGAGCCTATCCAATTGCAGGAGTTCTTGGACATGACCAATATTCACTTCATGGAACTCACGACAACGAAGCGCCGACACACAGCTGCACCAGACAGTGCGACTAAAAGAAGAGCCAGACTTTCTAGCGACATGGAAAGCGCTTCCAAGTTCGATGATTGCGTTGCTGCTGGCTTCTGCACCGTGCCCATGCTTGAACTTTATCAGCATGTAAGTTTTTCTTTCATCAGTTCTGACGTTTCCCTGACTTTTCTAGTCCTGCCGAGAGTTGAAGTCGTATATCTCAGAGGGTAGGCAGATTATCCGGTCAATTGAGACAGAAACCTACGCTGAAAACCCGCCATTGTTCCGAGAATATATGATGGCTGCGCCCGATATCCGTCTTTTGATGGACAATCAATTCCGGAACGTGAAAACACATGCTAGGTTACTCAGCAAGGCTACCTGGTATGAGTGGCGAATGAAGCTCCTTGAAGGACTGAGAGACGGGCTCAATCGACACGTTGAGGAGATGAAAGCCGACGAGGAGCTTTTGTCGAAGCATGAGGCACTCCTTGGCGACGTTGTACCCGCACTGGCTGAAAAACATTCTTCACTCGGGGAACAAGCTACATCTTTGCAGCAGTTGGCAGATGAGATTGAGAATTGTGATCAGGATGAACTACGCGGTGCGCGCAAGAAGCTCTTCAGTATTGAGGAAGAGATTGCATTGAAGAAACAACAGCTGAAAGGGCTACAAGCTGAAGCCCAAGAGAAGATGGATATCATTGAGACAGGCACGGAGTTAAAGGCAGAATACATGGAACAAATTCAGGAAGCAGAGAAGGTCAGGGAAGAATGTCGCGGCTGGAGTGCGAAGGAGATCAGTGAGCTGAAGGGTAAGTTCACTAGCCGAGTATGCTCGAGACATGTGCTAATTTTTGATAGATTCCGTCCATGAGGTAGAGCGTCAGACAGGGTGGTCGATCATCTCAGCCACTTCTTCAAGTTCCCCTGGAGGCCCGCAGGTAACAATGTCCTATCGCAACCAGCTACAACTTTCGTTCTATCCTGGGGCATTCTCTATACCCAATGGCAACAACCAACCCCCTGCTACTGACGATAAAATGCCTGTTGAACTGCGTTACAATCCTCGCGACGGAACGAAATCCATAATCCCAGCCTCTCAGCTCTCGCCCATAGGAATGCTGGTCTTGAAATCCCTCCAGAATGAGCTTGCAGCTATTCAACAGTCTGAGACTTTCCCAAAACATATGCTGGGTTTCGTGGCACAAGCATGGAACCTTGTGCTCGATGTCGAGGAAGAAACCCGCATGCTTGGATTCTGCGGTGTTACTAGGCTTAAGCTCTCCGAGGTTGAAGCCAAGCCTTCTCTCAGGGCAAGATGCACGCTGCTCGCAGTTCCAACTGAGAAGGAATCTTCCAAGGCAAAGAGTCCTGAATCACGAAGGATTGATGTCGACTTCGCTCTTAAGGCCCGTGTGCAGAAAGGAAGTGCTGGCGAAATCGGCGTCATGGATTTGGAGACCGACGTAATTGCCAGCAAAGTCTATGGCTTCGCCACCGAGAGCAACACGGGCATGTCTGAAAACGACATGAGGAAGATACTTCGCAAGGAGCTTGGGGAGAAGTCCGGGCCGCAGCTTGGAAATGGTATCTGGAGTAAGGCCGTTCAAACGCTTACGGGGACGGTGTTTTAAGCATAAGAATTGAGTGAGCATGGCGTCTTGAGCACTCGGGTTAACTTTCTTTTTTCTTCCACACGCGGTTAGGGAAACGGTGTTCGGGGAATTGGGCTTAGGAGTTAAAACTGGGCTCTGCATGGATCTCTTTTTGGTTTTGGGTGGGAAATAGGATTTTATACCAGGGTCTGATATGTTGATAAGAAACATTTACCGGTACATAGGAAGCAAAGTGAGACCTCGATTTCGATGTACAAACAATCATACCAAATACTCCATCTACACCTTCCCACATGAGTCCCCTAACTTCCTCATTTCTTCTCCCTCTAACACACAAGCTCCAAAAGTGACTCCCTAGCCACCTCTCTCCTCTCATTCTCCTTCAGCCAAGCCTCCACCTTATCCCGTCACACATCGAGATCCTCACACATTTGATCCGACACGGTCGCCAGTATCTTCCCCTCCATGTCCTTCATGCGCCAGCCGCCGTTGGAGTCGCCTGTGTCGTATAAGATTGTCTCGGGGTTGTCGTGTACGGCTTGTTTGAGGTCTTTTTCTGTGTTTAGGTGCTGGATTGTGGGCGATATGGTTGGAGGGTAGCGGGCGTAGGTGTAGGTTATGTTGGAGGGTATGTTGGTTGGATTTGAAATCTTTGGTCTGTATGTATGTCGTTGGTTGAGGAGGTTTGTATTGTTTTGAATGAAAGATATTCTTTCAGACGTGTGATATATACATACATGCATGTTCAACACCTATATCATAATTCACCAGCTAAAATCTACTGCTTACTGTGGCTGTGCCTTTATTTTATTTTATTTTATTTTGATTTTAGATGGAAGATCTCATTTGTTTCTGTATTGCATCTGCTGAGTTCATGTATGTACATACTTTCAAGAATCGCGAGGGAAGTTTCGGCTTAGGGTTATATTTATCAGGCTATGTACGGCATGATATACTTAACAGGGTTTCATTTCAGGTATAACATTTTGTAAATGTCGGGTGGGGTATTCGCTATTAGTCTTTCATCAATTCATTAAAACACTACATTCGTATGTACTCAATGGTATTATACTTCATGGGTAACCACGCTAGATGCTGAAGCATATACATGCAAGAGGGGTTGGCATAGAAGGAGATCGATCTTAAGGGGGGGTAATCAATTAGAAAAGGTTCATAAACCCCCTGGCCGTCCACATAGGGTAGCCCTGCCCACTATCAGACATACCCTGGTTCTCGTAATCGATTCCCATGTCCATAGCGGCCGAAGGCATTGGTGGTACTGCGGCCATCGTCGACATACCATCATTACTCCCCTGAAAATCGAATTGTGAACCGAAGAGTCCTAAGAATTGACCACCAAGCTCCCAGTCTGCTGCCAAAGGAATTTGCCATAACTCCGGTTGCGGTATATTGTCGGTCATGGATATCGGGAACGGGTGGTCTGTTGAGTAGGGGTTGGTGTAGCTTTGATGAGGAGGTCTACTGGGGGGTTCAGGTGGCTGGTTCGCTGAGAAGCCTGCGTGGAAGAAACCGTGCGTAGCGGCTTGGTTTGTATGGGAGACATCGTCTGGGGTATCGCCGGGGCTGTCAGGGACAACATAGCCCGAAGAGTTGATACGTGGAAGGCCTTCAAGTTGAGGGATTTCATTGCTAGCGAAGGAAGACCGGCGAGATGATGTTTCCGTAGATGGGACACTCTCCTTTTGTTCGTTAGAAGTGGTGCATGTTGTCCCAAGCTGATGTTGCCTATCGCTTGTTCTAGTCGCCTTCTGTTCTCGCTCGACAACAGCTCGGGCTACTCGCTCGAAGTTGGCACACATCTTGGTCATGAACTTCGCGTAATTACAGGGCCCATCGCCCGGTATGAGCGTCGCGAAGAATGTTGCTGCCATGCTGAGGTGATGCAAATCTTCTCTGGCGTGAGGGTGTTGGCTGTCTCGCAGGATATAAGTAAATAGTATTGTGACTGCCAGAAAAATGTAATACAAGAGAGACCTACAGTGGTGTTAGCGAGATACCTTAACTTTCCAATGGTATTCAATAAGCGCTGGTCATCCTACCATATCCAAGCTATGTCCCCCCAAGGAAGGTTATTCACAAGCTTCAGCGTATCTCGGGCAGCCTGAACGCAGATTGCACCCGCGGCGGAAGATTCGTTGAAAATAGTTCTATGATCAACGTCCCACTTGACATCAATCGTAGAATGGCGCAAATACGCAAAATGGATCGTCAAGGGTAAACGATGGATCATGATCTTCGAGTTGTAGTAGCCAAACTGCAACCCAGCGGTAGCAAAACCGACGAGGAAGTCTTCACCTGCTCCCCTTGGCTTCAATTGTTGACTGAAAGGACTCGTACTATGCCATTCTTCAAGCTCCTCCTGTAGCTCCCTGACAATGTTGTAGACTTCCTTCGGAGATGTATTCTGTAAGGCCTTGGCAGCATAAAGCTTGCTGTATATTCGGCTCTTTATAAGTGTCATATGGCAAAGCTGGCGGAAAAAGGAGGCTTTCTCGTTTAGTATAAATTCATTATCGGCATCCACTTCAGGAAAGCCAATATCAAAATCATCGGGATGTTGGGCTGGGGAACTTCCCGTTCGTATGCAAGCACTACGCCAAGTCTGAGTTAGGAGAGGCTGGAATAGAAGGAACACCACGTATAATTCAATCCTCACCTTTGATCAAGGATATAAGCAATCCAAAATACCCTCTTCCTTTGTTCTTGCTCAGCCCTGGAAACATGAGGCCTTGAAACTTCACGATGGAGCCCCATTCGTTGGCAAGACCGTATGGCTGCTATTATGATAGGTGACGCCGACTGCGTCCCCGAGTTACCTCGTAGAAATATTGCCATACCAAGAAGAGCCTGCACACTCAGAATGTCGGTCCGCCGCAATGTCAACTCTGTAAAGACTGACATAGCATTCTTGTAGTAAAGCCAAGCCTTTTCTCTGTCTTTTTCTGATTTCCGAGAGTTGGAAAATCGATATTCGTAGGCCAAAGAGAGGATAATGTTGATACTGGCCCAGCAGGCAGCATCGTCACACGTCTGCTGCGTATATTGCCATTCGACCAACTGCATAAATGTCGTTTCATGGTACAGTGGGAACAACCGGTTCACCGTGTGGAAATAATCCTTCAACAAAGAAAACACTTCTGCTCTCGGAGGCAAGGGCTTGAAAACTTTGGATGAAAATACGTCATGGAATACATCTGGCCGCCAATTGTCCCATGGGCTATCGAGGGCCTTGTCCTCGAGTAGTATTGATTCACCTGTCTTGCGCTTGATCCACGCAATACCATCCCGAGATAAGATAGACATAACGGAAGACCGCCCTAGTATATTGTTAACCGACAACTGCCTTGCATTAAAAACGAAGAAGGGGGATAATGATGTCTGGCGCACCATAGTATCGCGAGTCTTCCCTGGCGTCAAATTTGAAGAGGGGTGGCTGCTGTAGGGTAGTATCCCAGGGTAACTTCAACAATCCTGAATCGGACATAGCATTCGATTCTTGCGTTGAAACATGGCATGAGTCCCTGGTGTTACCCGATGCCAATACTCCGAAACTACGTCTCGTAGACAGCTGGGGATCTTCTTGCCCATCCTCAACATCGCTATCATCCTCGACATGATCGTTACCATCTTCATCATTGAAAACGTTTGGGCTAGGGGATTCATCGCCCAGAAGACCAGCAGCTCGTAGTATAGTCTCTGTTTTCCTCAGGCGTTCTTCTAGGGTTCTCACATAATTTGTCCTAGAGCGGACAATTTAGCAAATGCAAGGTCTTGGACGACTGTAGATAATGAATGTAGTAGCAGACCAATACCTTTTCAAGTTCTCTCTCTTCTCTTTCCTCGTGGTAAATTTGCATGTTATGTTACGACGCATACATTGAACACAGGCCGTGTTGGAGCCTTCAACTTCACATTTGACTTTCTTCTTATAGCACACCTCACACGCCTGTCCAGACAAGCTTAACTAATGTGATTCGTGCAGGGGAGATAAGGAATCGTTCTTACCAATGGGTTGCGCCTGCGATGTGAAAGGTCATGGCCGCCGTTGGATCGTGTACTCTTTCGTGCGATATAAGAGCTATCCAGCGCTCCCCAAGACGGCATCACTCCATCATCTCGCAATGGATTCTGCATGTTTTTCATCTACTAGGTCAAGTAGTTGACTACAAAAGTAAGTAGACCGGGCCCGTGCCCCGGATTCAATGGATCATCTGTGATGTTGAAACCCACTGAGTGGATTTGGCGCCGGTCCGCCACAAGATCGCACTTAGATTAATCCAGCGGTAGTTTTGGAGTCAGTCTATAGAAGAAATCAAGCGATGGGTAAAACAAAAATAAAAATAGGAATCAGAAAAAAGGGTTGCCTTTTGGTTTGCAATCAATAGCCCACCAAATGGGCAGAAAGGTTGGGAGGACGTGGAGGAGAAGAACGGGGGAATGAGCGAATGACAGAGCCACACGGATCGGAATCTTAAACTGACGGCCCCATTTGGCTTGAAGCCTTGCCGCTTATCCGTGGAGCAGGAACAATCTGATAGTGGACGATATAAAATAGGTACAAGTAGTATTATCATACATACACGGTGGAGTTTTAGACAAGAAAATGTGGAAAGAAAAAGAAGTGAAGATGACGGGACTGAATCTTCAATCCATTATTAATATGAAAAGTTGAAAACGTCCCTTTCTTGTTTTCCTTCTCAATTCTGTCTCGGGAATCGGGGCTTAGGACTTCCGATTCCGGGCCCACTGTTTTTTCTTTTTCCCTTTTTTATTTATTAATTTTTTTTTTTGTTTCTCTATATCAAAGGCTCTGAACCGTCTAGAACTTCTCCTTCGAGATACAACCACCCAAATGTCGATACCCGGCATTATCCGACATATATACAAAGGAGAACGAACGCCTATGTCTTTTGTCGCTTCCTGGTTGTATCTCGAACTCTTTTTATATATTGCATGGAGCAAGTTGTCGCTCGCACCATAGGGACATAGGAATCTTGACTCCTTGAGCGCACATGCTCAGCACCATCCGTCAAGAAAATCTCGGTGGTTGCGCAACCATCCTTGTAGGCACCTTATTCTGAAAAGTGACACCTCATCCGTAGCAGACAGGCCAATGGCCCGAGCTTCACGACTCTCGGCTCTTAGGCGTTGTAGGAAAAGGTAAGGTAGCGTTTCATTATTTCTGTCCCCTGATAGCGTGCGGCTGGGCTGAAGATAAGAAAGCTACCTCATAGTACGAAAGCAATACACAAAACCTGTTTTGGGTCAGCATTGACTAAACGAAAGCACCTGATATGAACACAGGAACGTTGTCTAGGTCTGGTGATAGCCTATGTGTGGTAGGTGCACACGAAGACGTTGCACTTGTAGTTTATAGCAATATGTACCTCATAATGTGCCAGCATTGAATGGTGTCGAAAGTTATATGGTTGACCAATAGCGTGCGGTATTCCTTAGATAGAATAGTGGATTTTGGTCAGAAACGCGGTAATAGTAACGAGGTGGTCTGAGATTGAACAGTATCGAGGCATTAAGCTCATAGTTACTGTTTGATTTTCCAGATCAACAAATTCACAGCGTTGCAGTAGCACCTTTATTGGCAAAGTAGACCACGATTTCTTGGTCTGGATTGCGTTAAGATGATAGCAGACAATCATAGGATTTATCCTCCTTAAACCTTAACAGTACCCCGTGTGACCTCCTAGTGGTACTTGTAGCACCTGCACCTGTGCCTTGCGACTCTCTGAGATGATTGTGTAGATCAGTGTGGCAGAAATTTGCGGAGCAGAGGACCAGCGTTCTTTGGCAAGACTTGTCTAGCTTGCAGTATCTCTGGACATGGTTGTTAATGAGGATTCGAAAAGAATAGAAACTCTCAACGAACAGTGGACGAGGCATGGTGGTCAATAACAGGTAGACTGCGTATGGATAAACCTGTGGAACGTTTTGTGGCCGCAGAGCTGCAGCATCGTACTTTAAGATCTGTTCTCAGCCTAGACCAGCTCAAAATAGGGTATCAATCATCTATGCCATTCCGCCAAGGCATGAAGCATAGAACCTTCTTTTGCATGATTCGTCTATTGGTTTCTAGTCAACGCAGGTTGACCCCGGACGATTGAAATCATTATCGGATGGAATAGTCCTTGTATTATGCCTGTTGAAAAGATGCAGCCTTCGACTCAAATAGACATGACATGGAGAACGTAGATATCGTATTGGCAATGGGTAAGAGACGTTACCGCCAAATGCCTTACTTGAAGTTAGGGAAGAAGTTCAAAATGTTCCTTTGCCAGTGGGGAGGAACACTCGTGGTCACGACAGCTTTTGCTTTGGTTGGCCTGGAATTTGAGGCCGCCTCTCACGCAATGTGCCCAAAAGTCTACATCACGCAATTTCTGCATGCTGTCGAAAGACTGGAGCTGTTTGACGACATACCCTCTAGTCATCCGACGGATCAGGGCACATGAGCTAAGTAGGTCTCCCAGTTTACTTTTAGCTTGATGGAGAAGTACTCTGGTGATTATCAACTAGAATCAGATTCCAGCCACACTACAAAATCATGAGGCCTAGACAAATGCTCTACGGTTGCGACCTTGCATTAGTCTTCAAGCTACAAGAAAGACCGCATGAAATCGGTAGCACGCTGACTATTATGCTGCTCAGGCTTTAACCCTAAGTACCCGCACACGTCGAGGCTACCAATTGGCTATTTCCGCCCTCTAGTGGATACGAGTGATAGGCAAGTGCGCCTCGAGCATAGAGCAGCCTTCTAGGGGATGACTTGCCACTGCGTTGGAATCGAAACCTCCAGATCAGGAATAAAAGCACCAAGCGGCATGTTTCCGAAACATGGTAGCGCGGGTGGCCTCGGTTTTTCAAGCCAGGTACCGTGGACAACGGATGAGCTGTCCTAGACAGCTTGGGTGAAGATGCAAACGAACTTCATAAGCAAGTGTTCCAATGCTTATATCGGTCAAGTACGCATTTCGCCGTATGCATTCTTGTACTGTAATAAGTACAGAGGTGGTGAATCGTCCGCTCAAGTTGCCACAGCTCGAAGCCATGGTGGAGTCTGCCACAGAAGGGCCCAGCTTTGTGTCAAACTACACCGAGATGATTAGTAGTGAACTTAATATATATGGTTAGTGGACTTGTGGGCAGTATGGACAGAAGAGAACCCCCAAGGGGTGACTGCGAATAACGTAACAGTTAGCACCCGCAATGTAGACAGCGTGAGCGTTCAGCTATGTATGATATACATAATCTCAATGACACCTCCCGTCAGTGTAACGAAAGGCTATCATTTATTATTTCTCCCCGCTTTTCCCTTTGTCTGAGATCATGTTACATATAGGTAAAATCGTGTTGGTCGCTGCAGACGATCAGCCTGTTTGTTTAAGGAAAAAAAAAAAAAAAAAGGGATACCACGGGACAGGAGGAGAAGGAGGAGAAGGAGGAGGAGGAGGAGGAGGAGGAGGAGGAGGAGGAGGAGACTTTTTTTTCCCGCCATGAAGCGCGGGGAAAGCAAAGGACAAAAGAAAAAAATACTTGATAGGAATCACGACTCAGGGAGTTAAACGGAAACAAGCGCCAAGCTTTGACCTGAATTTCCTTCTTGCCTTGTAAGGTCGGGAAACCTGGACCGTCCGCGTCATTCAGCAACGCGTAAGGCACGGCCGTGATTTGGCCAGGAGGAGGTATGAAACCATTGCCTCTCAAGACTAGAAGCCTGGAACAGAGGTTGTTTTCCCCCAAAGTGGAGTCTCGTGGTGAACTAAGGGGAGGATAGATTGAAATAAACGATGAATGAAGTACATATGGAGTTATTATTATTATTATTAATCAAGTTTAACGTCCATATGGAGCCTTTGGCTATGGAGTTTACTGGCACTCGAACTTAGTTTTACTTTCCATACCTGTATCCGCACCCACGGAAGTACTTCCCTAGGGACATGGATACTGTATCAGCAAATGTCAATCATGTTTCTGTTTCCGAGTACATTGGGGGGTTACCAACTTCCCAGTTGGGTACTAAGCCATCCACTCAATCTAGTAAGAGATGTTCTGTACTAGTAGTGTATGGACCACTACTCCGTACTTACGTAGCACTTCGTATGTTGGTACCCCATATGGGTGTAATTTTCCTCCAGCTCTAAAAGTACCCGTCCCCTATTGACGGGGCGGAGAATCAAAGTCCACAATACTGATCATGATATATCTATCATGGAGACGAACATCATGCGCTTTTTGACTTCTTTTATCTACTTCCATTCCTCCTTTTACTCCCCTCAAATTTTTTTTCTCTTATCCATTGTTCCTTTCATCCCCCGGTCTACTCCTACCAATACATACACATTTCCGCCCCTCTGCATGGTGTCCGCTTAAATATCGGGCAAAATTACCATACACCCCGTGCCGAGGCAGCGACTGGCGAACCAGAGCGTGCGATCACGACATTTCTCCATTCTATCAGATCATCCACTAGCTTCGAGCGGGCGTGAGACGATCAACTCGCCTCGTTCCAATTGCTCCCAGCTGCCACGCCTGCTGCTTGTTCCCGGCCGGTGCTCATGATTCCTCAAACTTCCATGTCTCTGCGCTGTTGATATTGGTCCTTTTGGTGTGGCCTTTCCATTCCTTCTGCGACCATCCCCCCCGACTCTCGCCCCCCATCCGGCTTCTCTCGTCTCCATCCGTACGATTATTCTTACCGAGTTTGTCATTCCCGCCGCGGGCCGTCATTATTGTTATTACTATCATTATTATTGCAATAATCCATTATTGCGACTCGTGCTGTTGCGTACGTGGCTGACCTCCCGCGCTATGCGACTGGGATGCAGTGACTGCAGAATAGATATCTTTGCGACAAGTCATTCAATCCTTGTCCTGTGAAGTTCGTGCATTCCTGTGCCAATTCCGAGCTTTCCCCTCTTCAAGAGCCGATCTGGGGTTGACTTGCTGCTTGGACAGAAGCTGTTCTGACGCCATCCACCTCTGGTTCTTGCTCTTCTCGAAAAAAAAAAGAACTAAAAAAAGAAATTAAGCGCACCAAAACAAATTAGGTGGGCGCAAGAGGTATTTCAGAAGGAAAAAAAGAAAAATTACGAGAAACTTAAATTAAAAGAAAAGAGCCAAAACGAGACCATTACCAGAACGAACGCAGCTCTAAATCCTCTAAAAACCCATCGCGCAGCCAATATGTCAGATGAGCACATCGCTCGTCAGACAGCGTCAAGCCTCGATAGGCTTGAGAATTTCAACTTCTTACTCTCTCGACACGATCCCGCACTGGCAAAGAGTCGCCAATACTCTTTCGACGCAGACTCCGGGTTGGCTCCCTTTCAAAATCTGAATATGGAGTACGACCAAACTGAGGGAATGGGAGGCCTTTCCGTCAGTTCCTACGATAGCATCGAGGATGAACGCAGTCCGATCGATGTGAGAGGGTATCCCTATCATGGTAAGTCTGAGCTTTTATGACTCTCGACGTTGCATCGTTTGCGCCATTTTCTTGGTCCCTGGTTCGTGTCCTTGATTTTGCGGCCTTGCGACATTATGGGCTTTGACAGAGCTGAGGATCGTAGCCAAAGCTGATCGTTCGTCCCCATTTAAATGTTTCCTCTTTTTCTGGGGAAAAGCTTCTTGTCGAACTATTCCCTTGTTTGCCATTGTTAATCTTGGCTGTCTGATCACTTCACTGCATCCCTCTCATCTGATTTGTTATTCTGCATTGTATCGTTTGTCACATTCTCTATGCCAACATCCGCTTAACTTCGGGGTTGCCCTTGGAGTCTAATGTATGTTTCGAATCTACCTGTCTCCATCCTACCTTGCGCATTTTTGATTTTTGATTATATTTTTATATCTTGATTTATTTTTAATTTCTCCATCGGTCATCTGCATCCGCATGCTTGGTTAATCACGGAGAATGAGCACGCAATCCATCACACCAATGACAACGTCGGTAACCTTGTCGTTGGTGTTGCCGGACCCTTATCCACGCATTTCCCACTCCACACCCAAGGCTCTTGTGTCCCCTTTCAGCTTCATCCGGTTGATAACGATCGATTCTCCTTTTCGACTTGTTACCTTCACTGGATATTTGTTCACGGCATTGCATTTCCAAGTTCTACTCACTCAGTTACTTACACATATTATCAGTAGCCGATAAGCACATCAACTATTCTATTCCCGACCAAATGATCTCATATCCACATCCGCTTTATCCTCCTATCTCTTATGGACCCGATGATCTGGGTCATGCACCGGGGGCTCTGACTCCCTCGGATGTCTCATCGTCGATATCACCTCCGAATGGCCAGCTCGGCAATACAAAGTACAGCACACAAATCCCCGGCGACCATCTTGCTTCTGCCCTCTCGCAAGAAGAACATGTCCGCCTTGCCGCCGAAGAAGATCGGCGGCGGCGGAATACCGCGGCCAGCGCCCGGTTCCGCATGAAGAAGAAACAGCGCGAACAGACGCTAGAACGTACGGTGCGAGAGACCACCGAAAAGAACGCCACCCTTGAGGCCCGCGTCGCTCAGCTGGAGATGGAGAATCGTTGGTTGAAGAACCTCTTGACCGAGAAACATGACTCCTCGAAACGCATACCGCCTCCGCCGGAAGATAGCACAGCCTTAAATCAAAAAGGCAATGGGGGAGGGCAAAAGCATATTCAGCCGAAAAAGAAGGGCGTGGGCACCGATAACTAGGGATTAAACAAGAAGTTCTCTTTCTTTTCTGCTCTATCTTCTTCTTTTACACTTTATCCCGTTCAGACATCTCCCCATGCTCACGCTGCGGGCGATATCGATCGGTTTGTTCAAGGGCGATGATTTCAACCCACCTCTTCGCATCTGTCTTCATATCTCCTATCTGTTTTTAGGTTGGTCTTCCATCCTATGATGGAGGCACTTGACGATGTAATGACCTCTTTCTTTCTGTTTCTTTTCGGTGTGTGTGCGAGTGCCAGTGCTAGTGTGCGACCTGAGACATGTTGTCATTATATTAGGTTGTCTAGTCTTTTTTCTTTCCTTTCATTTTCGCTTTTCTCGCGTCTTCTCTCTTCATGGTAGCTCCTCCGGGCAAGTTGGTATTGCTTTTGGTTTTTCTTATGAATCAGTTCTGACGGGTTAGGGCTGGGGGTACAGGATCAGGCCCCCATACCCTCATAAGTTTCACCCACAAATGGAGTATAAGGATGGATTCAGTTATTGTTGGGGTTGACTTTCGCAAACTTTCATGTCATGCTTTGGACTTTCATCCTCGCAGGACCACAGTAGCTCAGCTTGAACCCATCATAGGTACTAGAGCTGAGAATCAACTGATGGCTTTCAATGTTATGGCAATTTGTTATTTACCATAGGCCAACCCAGAGTATAGATTGAAGGTAAGATGTATATAGATTTATGTAGATGGTTAACATAGAGCAGGATCCAGGATAGCACACGTTCGGGGGTTTTTCACTGGAACTTGGGAGTTCATTCAGTTCAATACAATGCATACTTACCTAGCTAGTGCATACTGGCCCTCCACACGACGAACAAAGTGGAACGCCATGGCCAGTTATTTACGATGATCCATTAGACTATTGAGAACCAAACAACCTCTTTATCCACACTCTACAAAGGGGCTACACTTCAACTGCCGCCCATTTTTAGCCCTTCGGTTTAGGCAAGATTGAGTCGCCATGGTACACAGGAACCATCTTATCGAGATCACTTAAAAACAGGATCATAGCTAAAGGGAAGAACCTAAAGGTTCACTGAAAATAACTTGCATTCCAACTCCTCATGTGCATCATGGCAGCATGATCACGTACTCCCACCACAAGTCGCTTTCACTGTGGTTACTTCGTTCCCGACGGGCAAGATACGGTAGTCAAATAATCGATTAATGCTCCCCTAAATCAGTAGTCTTTTGTCACTCCTTCACCTTAGACGAACAATACTCGGATATTGATGTTCGATTCGCAATATCACAAAAGTATGTACCTTAAAAAAAAAGCGGTCAGGACAATTGAAATCCGGGGAACAATCGGGCAAGCAGACCGGTCGGTCTGACATCATAACCTTCGGCTAGACCAGAACTATAGTACGGATACAGTGGAAAATAATAGGGGCCTTCAAACAACTTTGAACGCCAATCAATACCGAACGAGTTAAGTATTTGGAGAAGCCGAGATTGGTATGTAATCTGCAGGCCGACGCTAGTGGTTCATTTTCATGGAATGATCATCCACTGTATTGTGAGATTCGGGACAAGATCGACGCTATTGGCCAATCGGAATGGACGCGCATTGTTAATAATGAGTCCGTTTTCCTCATCGCAAAATGCTTATGGCACTTGCTTGACTATCAAGTTAACGTTATAATCGAAACGAATTAATTACTATCCCTACCTATCCTAAACAAGCCGAATGACCAATACAGAATCACTATAGAAATATACCCTCGCAGATAGTATGATATTACATTATTCAATTAAACAGTAAACCTTCCGCCGACAACCTTGTCCATGGGATCACAGATGTTCCAGTCCAGAAGCTAGCCTTTTCCTTTCTTTCTCGGTTTTACTTTTTTCTTTTTCTTTTCAATTCTTCTGTCAGTGCAACAGTTCGTTCTTCATCCAGTGAATAGTAACAGGGTCATGAAATCGTCAAATGGACCGACCAGAGTGGGCATCTGGACACAGTATTGTGTCGGGTAGGTGTCCTTAGGTGTTGCATTAAGAGTAGTAGACAACGTACTGGGTGATAACATGAACAGATATGAAACCACAGCAAAACGATAGCGTCACATCAAGCGGGACTTCAATCCGGAGTATCAAGGCGATGAACGAAGAAGACTTGACAAAAACCCATCAACATATCATGTATCTATGTTGACGTTCACAGCCACATCAGCCCCATTAGACGGAGACGGGCTCGCGCTCTTCTTCTCGACCGCGAGCCTCCCCGTCCAAGGTGCTAGCTACTTCCTCGCCATCTTCTGCGTAGGACGGGTGCTGGTCGGCAGCAACCCACGAGTCCCGATCACCCCTCATGGGCTGATCTTGGGTAGAGAGGTCGACGCCGTCGCGGTTCTTACTGATAGCCTCACGGCGTCGCTGAGAAAGGGTGCGGGTGCGCTGTGACACATCGGACTTGACCGCGGCCTTGGAAGTCACCCAGTTGGCGAGAGCCTCTTCGCAGTCCTGGATGATAGCCTTGCTAGCATCGTATCCATCGTACGAGGCGCGAGTTTCGCCAGGGGTGACAGGAGTATCGTCGACGAGATCCAGAAGATGCTTGCCGTAGCCAGCGATGATGGCAACCTTCTCGCAGTGCTCACGGAGCGCATCGAACTGGTACTGGAAGGCTGCCTTGAGCTTCTCGCGGGTGATATTGGAAAGCTGAGCCTCGGCCACGAGGGACTCTGCCTCTGCGCGAACCAGCTCTTGCTCTAGAACAACAATCCGAGGGGAGTTTGGGTCCTTGTACTTGAGCTTGGCGATCTCATCGGTGATCTTTTGTTTGCCTGTACGGTGCGACGTAAGAATTAATCTAGCTTGGAATTTAAGTAACGGAGATGGACTTACGGTCTCTGCTGGGTTGAACGGAAGCCTCAATGTTGCGGATGCTCTTGATGGTGACACGGTACTGGTCATAGCGATCCACGTATAGGTCTTCCAACTCTCCGATCTCATAGAGCAGTACACCGATTTTATCGGTGATATCAGACACATCTTCGTCACAGTTCTCACCCCAAATGGAAAGTTGTTGCTAGTAAGAGGTTAGCTACCATTGCCATATTTCGTTTGCAAAATTGCTCCCACATACAGCAGTCTCCATGCGCTCCTTGGCTACCATTTCCATGCTGCGCATAACGTTCTTTTCCATCTTGACGAGCTGGGAAAGCTTCCTGGCAAGATCGGGGCCAAAGGCCCCGGCAGCATTCTTACGGAAGGCATGACCTGCCCAGTGAGTATTGTCAGCACCATTTAACATAGCAACTTTGTTTTAGCCGCCTATCAAGACCCCCGAGCCGTGTCCAAAGGAAACTATCTATCCGCTACGAGACGACGGAACAAGTCCAGAAAGCACTCACCAAAGCCGCCTTTTCCAATCCATCTGTTTGTCTTGGTTGTGGACAAGGGCGGAGGCGGATTCTCAATCTGGGAGGCAGTTGGCAGGCGCGATTGGCGCATAGAATAGGTGCGATGCATGGTCGAAGTTCGTATGGGAAACTAGACGCGAGTGGACGATAAATTGAGAGAATTCAGAGAATATTTTAACGGAGAACTGATTGAAAATGGACGAAGCGGTTTCTTTCAAAGGTTGATTTTGCGCACGAGTGACGTGTACTAGTGGGCGCAACGGGATGCGACGGAAGGGCGAGGAAAAGGGAACTGCAACCGGACCAACACAGTGACGGGAAGAGTCTTGAACAGAATGATGACTAGGTCAGAGTTGACCCACGGAACGGTTCGATGATGCTTCGTTCTTCCCCTTGTAGAGTACCGGTTGGATGATAAGTAGTGGGTGTTGCAACAGAGAACCGCTGGTGACGTCGAGACTACTGGGGAGACTAACCCAATTCGGAGGTCACGTTAGGCAGTGATGAACAATAATGACGATCGGGGTTTCCAATTGACAAATGATCGGTCTCAATTGCAAAAGGACCATGAAGGGGAGATTTCCAAAGGATATTCGGTAGGAGGGGAAGGAATCCGCAGGATACATAAGCTACGTACGTGCTACACCAGCTCTTTGATCGGTCGAAAGCCGTGATCTGCGACGTCATCGCGAACCAAAAGATTTCTTCGGGTATCACTGATGTCATCGATTATCTCCGTCCCCTCAATTTTGAAGACGGCGAAAAAACTCTGATGACCAACTCCAGCAAAGGCTGAGGTTACTTCTATTATGAGCCTCTTAGACTTAAGGAAGTTGTTTGAATACGACTGAAAAGTAAAAGGGTAAGTATCTATTGAATCCAAATATTCCCATCCTTCTTTTGCACCATTGTTTCACCCGACATTATCTTGCCACAACTTGTACAATCATCCGATGCACGATATACTGTTGCTGGCTAGTATAAGGTTAAAATTAGAGTATAAGATCGAGGTCAAATGATCGACTGTCTCCGCATTGGGGATCGTCAGATCTCATATCCCAGTGCATTGGTTCAAGAGCAACATTATGTGGCCATGACTAACTGTGGGGGCGAAACAACCCAGGTTCTATTACATAACAGGAATTTTTGAAATGTGTTCCGGACTCATAAAAAAAAATACAATAGTAGCTTTAGTTCTTCGTACAGTTCTTCGTAGTTCGACGAGTCCTTCGTTTCTTACCGGTGACATCATCACCATCCTTTGACTGGATCTCACGTGCACCGCGCTTAGCGCCTGTGCCCTTTGCTGGTGACCGAGTAGAAGCACCTGTGCTTTCTGGTTGCTCCACTGGAAGTGCTTCGCTACCAGCTTCCTGCCGAAGTCGGTGAAATGCCCTTTCCATTCGACTCTGGCCTCCGCTACGCACACGGGGCGCAAAAGCACCGGCACCTTGAGGCCCCTGAAAGAAAGCCGTAATATTAGACTGCGTGCCTTCCTGTTCCCTGCGGTTCATATCACGAATGACTGGCACGAGCACCTCATCAGTCCGTTCCTGGCTCCAGCCGATAGTTGCCATGAGGAAATGTCGTAGTCCATGCAAGTCGGGAACACCCCATTGAAAAGGGGACGGATCAGAGTCCACCTCGGGCTCCAGGTATGCCACATCGACTTGACCATCCGGAAAAGTAGGCGACAGAAATATCTTTGAAGCCTGTTTCTTAAACTTCTTGTAAAAAGCAGCATGTTCCCCGTCCGACAGGTTAACACCCATCTGAACTTGTGACCACCAGTCACGGAATTCTTCCAGACTAGAGAATTCAGTCAGAATTTCCAGCGCTGTCACAGGTCCAATCCCAGGTATGCCTTCGGTATAGTCGCTGCCAAGTAAATGGGCAAAGCTGATGAGTTTTCTTCGATGGAGTGCATACTCTTTCTCTAGATCAGAAGTAAGATAGCATTCGACGAACTTTCCTTGGTTGAACATGTTCTTGTAAACACGTGTGCCCCCAAACAGAAAGATATCACTGTCATCAGTGATGATGCCATCAACAAGGCCCAATGAGACCAGCTCCGCACATTGAGCCTCAGCCTCCATCGGTGCGGTAATATATGGTAGACCAAACAGCGCCAGGAGCTGCTGGCATTCAGCGATCATGACTTGCGTCACCTCATCCGCATCTCTGCGGTCCTTCTTTTGTTGTGATCGCAACTGTTTCAGCTCCTGCTCGTAGTCAAACGCATTCTCAACGTGCGACGTAGAATTCAACGTGGCCGCGAACCGAACATGCTCTTCACTTTCAGCTGCAAGCTGCCGCATTAATTCCTCATCTTCTGGATCCGAGAATCCCTCTTCTACTTCAGTAAGATCGACAGGCTCATCGACCAGGTGAGCCTGTGGTTCTGTCCCAGGAACAATAAGATCTGTTACTGAGTCTCTTGGGTGTAGTTCAACATCTTCAAACTCAGGAGACGGCGACGGCTGACTACGCAACAGATCCACCTGATCAGTACTGTCGGTCACTTCATCATGGGCAGTGTATCCTTCATTGACTGCATCGCCTGCAGTAAAACCCCTTGTGGGGGTGTGAGTAGTTTCAGTAACCGCCGGAGAATTCTCAGGGAGCGCCGTGGTGACATCCGTTGCTGGAATATCTATTCTGTCTGTAACTTGTAAAGCCTGAGGATGTTTGTGTTCCTCAGAGTCTGCTTCCAAGTCAATCACCTCGTTCGCGTCCGGAAGCTTATCAACATCAATGACCTTGGGAGATTGATGACTTTTCAAGAAAACATGATCTGGGGTCATGGTCCTATCCCGATACTTCTCCAATGAGCTATCATCATTATCGGAAATAAACTCGGCGTTGGGACCAGCTCCAGAGAACCAGGGTGGCAACGGTAATTTTTCCTTCTCGTGCTTTGCGGGTTCTTTCTCAAACCCACCAGTATGTTGGTCGAGCTCTCCGGGCTGAGGTTTCCTCGGCTTGAAGTGCTTGTCAAGCTTCATGGACTCGAAAGGCAGAGGACCATCGAAAGGATGATGTTTTTGTAAGGGAATGTTAGACGGCGCTTTCTTCGTCCTCTTTGACTGCATCAAGGCAGCCGCAAAGTCTAGGCCATCATCATCGCTTTCAGGACTAACACTTGGCGTTCTTTCTTTAAGTTGAGCCAGAGATGTACTGCTGCGATTGATCGGGATTTCTGGCATGTCGTGATCACGTTGATCTGGAGGAGGTGTGGCATTTAATGACAACTCTATGGCCTTTTGGAGATCCTCATCTTCGTTCTCTCCATCTCCCTCGAATATATCATCTATCGCAGGATGACTGTGGCGGTGTAGACCTTTATGCCCGTCGTCTTGGACAAAAAGTGAGTCATCTTCGAGATCCTGTGGCAAGGTATCCCGGCTTTGACTAGGCCTTCGTTCCGAGGACACCTGCGTCTGCTGTCTGATCGACGCATCGAAAACACCTTGTCTAAGGAAATTAAGTTTGGGAAGTCGGTTAAGGCCTTCAATTGGCACATCCTCAAAGCCCCCATCATCATCCGATTCTTCATTCCTTTCCGGCAGGATGTCTTGCTTGCCATATTCGTCAACATCAATAGGTTTGTACTCCTGCCCTTCATCCTTATTGCCCACGACACCCAACACCCAGCCACCTTCAACGGCATTGTCTTTGACCAAGACATATTCCTTACCACGTTCTCCAGCAATCCGCTGACCTGAGTTATAGAAAGCTTCTTCGCCATTCATGCCATTAATGTTCATCAAACGTTGAGTAAGGTCGTTCCTTTCTTTCACCCTCTCAATTTGAAATTTAGAAAAGGCCATGCGATCCGGAAACATGGTATCGAGCTGCTCCTTGGAATATCCCATTCGCAGTCGGCTGCGTAGTCTAGCGGCATTCAAGATGTTATACCGATCCGTAGCGGGGAGGCTTATAAAGAATGGGCTGTCGAAATCGATCTTGGAAAAGTCGTATAAATTGATATCTTCACCTCTATAAAATTGCTTGGCGTACTCCTCAAGCTCCTCTCGAGACATAATTCGCGGATCATTCGGAGCTCCCATCTCTTCCAGCGAAACATGCAAATCCGGAAGATGATAGGCATCCTTTTTTCTAAATGACCGAGCTTGCTGCTTTTCCTTCTCCGTCATGCCGGCCTCTTCGGCATATACCGGATTGTCAGGGACTTGCTCTTCTTCCTTGGATGCTTTGTTTTTGCGTCTGGCTGCTTCTTCCTCCGCAGTCCTTTGCAACTGTGCTGCAAGCAACTTCCCCGCGGTTCGCACAGCATCCTCTCTGCGACCCTCCCGTCTCTTCTTCCTGCCAGCTATTGTCTGTCGTTTCAATATTGGTGCACCACCGTCAAATACAAAGACTGGCTTGATTCCGAAATAGAGCAGCTTGCAGATCCGACGGAAAAAGCCAACAACATGAGAATTACGAAGAGCGTTCCCTTCTTTATCACGTACAGCTTTCAGAAACTGATATATCCAGATCGATGCATCAACAGCTAAACGCTTCCTATTAAGCGTCTCCAATTTAATAGGCCGTGCGCAAGGTTGCACGACGGCCCAAAGTCCATGGACACCCATACTGACCTAGGAATCGCAAATCTATAGTTGCGTCATAGTACCTAAATGACATGACAATATCGCACATTCGTAGACGAGGTGCAAATAATACACCCAGATTCGAATGTAAACCAAACCTTTAGTCTCACCAGCGTTATCTCTCATAGCACTGTGATGGGATAGAGTTGTTACTTCCTTCTCGAGCTCGTTTTCCGCCACTTTATCGACACGAGAAGCGCGATATCACGTGCGCCAATTATACTGTTTTCTGGAAATACTGCCTAAGGCATGAACTATTACATAATCTCTCCTGCTATCGATAGGAATCAAAGGAATTTTGAAATGATATGAGCGATGTGGGGAAGTGCTTCCCTACGAAATTGGCCGTGAAGAACTTACTGTTTTCAAATTTTACGAGTGTGCAAACTAATGTCTTGCTCCTTGCATCAATGCATTCCTCTCTCGAGGTTAGTAGTCCAATTACACCGTCGGACATGCAATGGCTCATTCCATCGTTAGCACATTGATGTCTGCCTCCCCGTAACCGCACTGGAAGCATTTAATTTGGGAGATTCAAGACTTGTTCTGCAAGGCCAAGGACCATATGCACGCTTGATCAATGATGAGAGTGGTCAAATACTGGCCGAGCTAAAGACTTTCAAGCGGAACAATATCCATGGTTTCATTGTCCTGAATCAAGAGCAAAATGCGGATAGATCTCATGCTCAATTTATAGTCTGGGGAGGTGAGTCGCTGAGAATTGTCGACATATTTTTTACTAGCAGTGAGACTTCGAGTGTCTCCGAAGCGTCTTTGGCTCCCGCAAGTTCGGAATATCTAGCACCAGATTGGATTCTGTCTGGGTGTGCGCCTAACAAGCAAAATGGAGCGGACAGGGCTTACATGGTGACTGCTCATAACAGTCTCCTTGGCCTTTATGTGGTGGACGGAGGTTCTCTAACATATGGAAAATCCATCTATCTGCGGCAACTCGTAGCTGGAGTCAAGTCTATCCTCTATTCAGCTGATACCATATCACTTTCGGAATCCCACGTGTTGGTCGCTGCCGGAACAGTCTTTGGTGAAGTCATAGTATGGTCCTGCTTCCTGAACGAAAATGAACATCTCAATCCCAGCGCTGTTGGCTCTATTCATCACTTTTTCACCGGGCACGAAGGGTCTGTTTTTGGAGTTCGGATATCTCCAGCAATTGCCTCTTTACCTGGTCGCTCCAGCGGACGATTACTAGCAAGCTGCAGCGATGACAGAACAGTCAGATTGTGGGATATCTCGGATTGCGAGTATGCATCTCGTCATGACCCTTCAGCCTATTCAACGGATGGCTTTGAACTTCGAAGCACGGGCTTTGGAGGATTCGCGACTGACGATGCTCTTGGCTCGGAAACTTGCGTTGCGAGCGCCTTTGGTCACAAAGCTCGGATATGGAGTGTGCATTTCGTGCCCACAAGAGCCGGAGATCAGAATAAGCTAACATTGCTGTCTCGTGGCGAGGATGCGAGTTGTATAGTGTGGAATCTCAGCTGGGAGCCATCTTCATCGCCCAAATCGAAATTTAGCCTAAGTCAAATCAGTTCCTGGCATAGCCATACTGGGAAGCATATATGGTCTCTATGCATGCGCAGCACTACTAAGGATACAACCGTGTATACTGGTGGTAACGATGGTGCTGTGAAGAGTTTCAGAGTGGAAGTGGATGAAGAAGGTGCAATCGTGTTGCCAAACAGGAACAACGGCATTTCTGTCTCAGCCGGTCCTGGAGTTTCACAAGCCAGGGTCGATAAATCAGTTAGATCGTTTGCATTTGTTACCCCAGATCATTTTATCACGACTACTACGCGTGGCGAGGTGAAAATTTGCTGGATTGGCTCTGAAGCTTCGACCGAACAGGTCATCCTCAAGGAGACTCTATTCATTGAGGATGACATTTCTTCTTATTGCGCCATGACCTCTCTTCCACAGCATGGCATTGCGCTTTTGGGCAATGAAAAGGGATTGATTCGTCTATACAATCATAACACTAGGTCACTTTCCAGAATTGTTGAGTGTGGCCCAAGGCCACTAGTGTTCATCGCCCTTGATTACAATCACGCCACTTCTGATTCACCCGAAACTCTCTTCTTCGTGACTTCTCATGAAGAGCATGGTTATCTAAATTTAGTCCTGGCCTCAGGACCAGAAGGCACGGAGCGACAAATGGACAACGTGACGTTAGCCCTTCCTTACAATTTCGAAGTGACTTGTGCATCCCTGATTTGTGGGAATCGATATGTGGTCTTAGGGAACATGCATGGCTCGCTTGTTATATATCGCGTTTCAAATTTAGAACCTATCCAACAACCCTTGTGGAATCGCAAAGTCCACTCCCGCGACGGTATCAGTCATATTTCATCCTTCTCATCACTTTTCGGAGAAACCAGCCCTCCAGTCAATCATTTCTTGACATGCGGCCGATCAGGAGTTTACTGTATCCATGAGGTGGAGACTGAGGGGGATTCCCATGGTCCGCTCACCGTTCAGACAGTCCATCGCTCCAGCACTACCCGGGCCATTGAAGTAGAGGGTGCTTATATTGATAAGAAAACCGGGGATCTCATGTTATATGGTTTTCATGGCAAAGAGTTCGTGTTATGGAACGAGACCACGCAGTCTGAGACTGTCAGACGCTTATGCGGTGGAGCACATCGAAGGTGGGCTTTCCAGCCAAACCAAGAAAAAACAGGAGCCGGCGTGTTTATATGGATTCAGAAAAATCTGAATGTTCTCCAAATTCAGAGTGATGCCAATCGTACTCTGCGTGCCGGGGGCCATGGAAGAGAGATCAAGGCCATGGATGTAATCCACAGAGCAGGTAGATCTCTCTTTGCAACCGGGGCGGAAGATACAATCTTGCGTATATTTGCACCGATAAGCCCAAATGAAGAAAATATATGGGGCTCCTTCAAATGTCTGCGAGTGCTGAAGAAGCATCAGGTCGGGCTGCAGCAAGTACGCTGGTCAAAGAGTGGCAATTACCTCTTCACCAGTGGTGGGAGTGAAGAATTCATAGTCTGGCAGATTCGCTCGATTCCCTCGTTTGGACTTGCGACAAATGCAGTAGCTTCAGTCAGGGAGGATCCCTTTTCTGATCTTCGAGTGACAAGTTTTGATGTATTAGAGGTGGATGAGAATAAGTCGGACGGCAGTTTTCTATTCTGCTTAGTATACTCTAACTCATCACTCAAGGTAAGATCTCTGATTTCGTCTTGTCTACTTTATGCTAACCCTTGTAGGTCTTCCACTATTCATCAACGGCCGATGGTGGCTACTTTACCTTACTGGCAGAAGGCACTTATACAAGCAATTGCCTCACAGAAGCATGCTTCTTGTTGCGTGGCTCCTCCCTGAGCTTATTAACGGCTTCCACAGATGGTTACTTTACGCTTTGGGACTTAACCTCTGTGCTGGAGCCGTACTACACGATCTCGTCAGCTTTGCATTTGAAACAACCAATGGATGCAATCTTGATCTCTCCAGAGAACATCTCATGCGAAAGCCGGTATCAAATTCATTCGAATAGTATCAAGTGTCTGGAGATAGCCCACATATCAGAGGGGGCATCTCTTGTCATTGCTGCCGGTGATGACAATGCCCTGACACTCTCCATTTTGAACACAAACTACACAGGCCTTGAGGCTGGCGGCGCAGCCACAGTCACTATCCCAGATGCCCATGCTGCCTGCATTACAACGGGCAAGGTACTCGAACAACATCAAAGTCGGGACAAAGAAAAAACTCAAACCATCATTGCTACTTCTGGGAATGACCATCGAGTCAAGATTTGGTGCATTGAAGTATATGATCAAAAAACTGGAGCGGACGCGATCCAGGTGCAAATGATTGCAGATAGATACAGCTCTGTAGCAGACATCTCTTCGCTGGGCTTGATCCGCGAAGAGTCCGGAGAGACTAAGCTGCTTATCTGCGGTGTTGGTATGGAAATGATGGGCATCCAATTGCATTAGCTTCTGCAAGTATTAGTTATGATGTGATGTTTTAGAGCTGTAGATTCGAGATACTCTGATATGCATCCTCAAATCGATCCACCGCAGTTACCAAAAGCACTACTACTCAGCGTTCAAGATACAAGCGCGAGCACTCTTTAAAGACAAGTATTCACTTATGTCATGAATTTCTATTTCAATGCAGTGACTATGCAGTGCTCCATTATAAATGCAGATACGTAAACACGCTATGAATCCATCATCTCACTTCATTCACATGCTCACTGTTAATATAACCCACCCCTGTTCAAAAGGCACTGGCAATGATCTGAGAAAGATATGCCGTTTCCTGTGCGCTTCACTCATCTCAAGTTGGTGTGAATTCAAGCAAACGTGCCGCCTTTTACTCCTAAGCAGAAAGCATACTCTTGCAGGGCCTACTATCTCTGTGTGGGGATTGGAACTCAATACGGTACCACTTTTTCTTCAGTCAGATTTCATCGAGGATCTACTTCCTCGTCACTGCCGAGATTCTCCTGCGTGAGCTAACATCTGGTCAACTTTTTCTTTATACGCTGGTTGATCTTGCTACCTAGAGTATCGAAGACATTGAGTCTCATCCAGGAGTCCAAGATTCAGCGCCTATGCAGCGTCCTATCCCAAGAATATCCCCATATGGTACCAGCACTTTTCCCCCCACAATCGCAGACGCAGACGCCCTGTTTAAACAGCTTGGCATCTCGCTCGCTGCAAGCGCCGCAAAGGCAGCAATCTTAGAGTGAAACGGTTCTTCAAAGGACATAACCCATATAGTTGCCGTGAGTTGTACTAACACGGCCAACCCTGGCTTTGACATCGCCTTTATGTGCAGAGCTCGGTCTACCTCCCACAGTACACCGCACTCTCCTGTATGGCCTCGGTTGTGCCGGGGATACTGCTGTCCTTCGCACTGTCCATGGATTGCTTCTTGGAGCGGCGCTGCAGGGTGTACCGGCTCGTGCCCTTGTTGTTTC
Source organism: Aspergillus leporis (assembly GCA_009176345.1). NCBI lineage: Eukaryota > Fungi > Ascomycota > Eurotiomycetes > Eurotiales > Aspergillaceae > Aspergillus > Aspergillus leporis. The sequence goes on along the minus strand of ML732184.1, from coordinate 155,337 downwards.
ATGAGAGATACTGACTATTTATGGCCGGGCAGAGTTTCACCGTATCGATGCAGAGCGGGAGATGGTGTTGAGCTATCATGCTTCAGTGACGGTGCGTCTGCGATGGTGATTAGCAATGGGATACATAAGAAAGGCTCTGAAAGAACGGCCATCTGGGACTTGCTTGGATTTTGGAGCGTGATCATCGATGACTCTGAAGGCTATGGTGAGATGAATGTTGGGCCATTTGGTGAGTAATCTCGCTTCTACTTCACACAAAATCTCTTGAACTTGGACGTTTCCTAAACAAAAAGTACGCTGTAAAGGGTATAAACCGGTCATATCAACCTCACTGGGGGGAATCGTCTCGCCTGTCTTGTCTTTCAACTTCACCGCGCTTGTTGGGTGTATCCCAAATCTCGCCTCTGGCTTGTCTGATTGTCCGCCAAGCTCCTTTGATTGGGCTGCCGATTTTGGTGGTTGCTCTTCCTTAAAGGTTGCCCAGCGAGCATTAGCCCTGAATAAACGCAATCTGTTCGATAGCTACGCAGCTTACAGGCCTAGGGGAAGTACAATCTCCTCAACCGTGCTCAACATACTAATTCAGATGAGGAAATATGGGACTAATAATGGAGACTCAAATAATGTCAAAGATAAACTCAGCTGTATCAGTCGGACCGGGCCGTACATTGGAGATGGCGGTTTTGCGCAGAATAACCACGGATCGCCTGTGATATCCAGAGCTTTGGTGTGAGTAGTATCGGCTATTAATTCTCCACGGCTGACAACTGGAGAAAGTCTTCTGATTATGGTTTATTGGTCTTCAGCCAACGGTTTAGATAGATGCTGTACTTAGTTGAAGCTTACTAGGTTAGGTTTTCGAGTAAATCAAACACCTCTCTAGTTTACCATCTCTTAAATTGTATCTCCGGATTTACCTCAACATCCCCGCACAGAGTATCCATTTTAATAACTCCTTAACTAACCAATTTCCATCCACTACAGAATCAGCGAATCGCCTGAGCATGGACGTGAAGGAATGCCGTGACCAAAATGGCATAGGGTTCCGAACCCCACCGGCAGTTGAAACAGCATCGTGATGACAGTTGCATTCTGGAATTGGGATCATCACGCGCAATTCCCCCTTGGGGTTAATAAAGCATTCTTCTGCATGCCCTCCGTCTCGGTGAAACTATATCCGGCAACAGATGGCACGATTAATCCAAATCCAGATTCCGGGTAAATGGAGATCTTAGTCGCCGATGCACTCCGCCAAATACTATTGAGTGGATATTCTTTAATTGTCTTTAATCATCGTTTGCACAATATTGTTGGGGTCCCAAGTGGCGTTTTCGGACTGGAAGGATAGGATCTATCGGCCCGTGAGAATGTATTATATAAAATCATAAATGGGGACTATATTCCTACCAGAAAAGCCCTTTTCAATAAACCAGTGAGATCCACGCAATAGTATTTCTCTAACATATCGACTATTCCATTCACCATGAAGTTTCGCACTCCCTGGCTCATGGCAAGCGCCATCTCTGCAGTTGCTGCTCGGCCATGGCCGAGGACTCTGGACACCACCTATTTCTTTACATTGTATGGGTCTACTCGCACATGAAACATCATCCGCACATTTATTTCGGCCATGCTAAGCAACTAACCCTACACTTAGTGGCAACTCATACACGCAAACTGGTTTCAGCACCACAGGCGAACAGCCGTCTGCTTCTAATCCTATGGGAAATCCTGCCCTAGGTGAGCTTTGGCTAGTTTAGAAACCCCTTGCCCATGACGAAGACTAATACAAAACCCAGGAGCTGGTACGACTACCGGCGGTCAAAACTGGGTGGGATATCTGACGACAGCGGAGAACGCGTCACTTGTTCTTTCCTACAATCTAGCAGTGGGCGGTGCCAGCATTGATAATTCGCTCGTTCAGGGATCAACAAACGTCGACCTCGTTTCTCAAGTTGGAATCTTCGATGAGACGTACAGCAGCAAACCAGATTCTGCGCCCTGGACGGCCGAAAATGCTGTTTTTGGTTTCTGGATCGGAATCAACGAGTATGTCGGGTCTTGGCTTGCAACAGTTGAAGAAGATGACTTACGTTTTGAATCTAGCATCGGGAACGCATTTTATAAAACTGACGCCGACACTTTCACACCGCAGCTAATCGCACGACTCACATCCCTCGGGCAGCAGATCTACAGTGCTGGGGGTCGCAAATTTCTTTTCCTGAATGTTCCTCCCACGAGTCGGAGTCCCATGTTTCTGAACCAGGGACAAGCTACTGTTGAACAGCACGCGGCGTACTTGGCCGTCTATAACAAAAACCTCGAAGCAATGGTAGACGGGTTTAAAGCTAATCACACGGATGTGAGTACACGCAGCGTACTACTATATTTCAGAGACTGACCGGGTTACTAAAGGTTACTGTCGCATACTACGACACTTGGTCTTTCATGACGAAGGTTCTTGATAGTCCAGCAGAATATGGGTTTCCAGACGCCACTTGCATCAACAGCGACGGCTCCTCCTGCATCTGGTGGAATGATTATCATCCTTCTGCTAAGTATCAACAGCTCCAGGCGGAGGATATGAAGCAGGTACTGCAGCCTTTGGGGGCATGGTAGTTTCGGGTAGTGACGGCTGTATATATCATATGGAAAGTTCGGACTAGTAATGAGAGTAGTATGGATAAAAAGTTGACTGAACCCTAATGGTGGCAGCGTAATAAGATTTTGCATCCTAATTCTCATAGAAAAAGTCCTGCGGATTCGGCTGAATTTGAATACAAGTCACTGTTGCTCCGACTTCATTCTCGAATTGACGTAAGGTTACCATTATTGATTGTAAAATCTTACGATTAATCCTACATGTTCTGGTTTCATGACAGGTCGGCAATGTCACGAACATGCATAGGATCGTGAGTATAGAGAAAAAAAAAACCGAACAAATATAAAACCCATTCCTAGAATATCACGGACACCCCAGAACCATATCCCCGCCTTTGTTGAATTCAGCTAATCAAGTTCTATAAACCGTTGGTCGCTGTCACGCGTGCCTGAAGAATCATCTCCGTTCTCGTTTCATCCAAGAGCCAAGACGGGGAAAGGGAACCCTTCAGTAATTTCCAACTCTCCCCCCGGATAATACGGATGATGCTAGTCGATTGATCAAGTCATTCCTATACTCGCTCCACTTCCTTGGAATAAACCAACGTGGGCCTTTCTCCTCAAGAACCGAGATGCCAGTGATTCTTCCATCTACGGGCCGATACCCCGACATTTGATTTATTCATTTATGATCTGCATGTTTCATGCCTTGATATCCACGAATCAGTTGATGCTGTCCGGGGTAGAAGGGGGATGGCCACTTGTCATCTGTCCTCGATCTGAAGAAGACGAGTTCCCAGAATCTAGGATATAAAGACGTACCAGCTCCTCCTTACCATGAAAGATTGAGACGCAAGCAGTTGAGCTGTTGTCGATCTTTTCTCATTCTTCACCTTTGTGTTGCCTGTTCCACTGTGAACTCGTTACGATGAAGTTCCGTAACCTTTTCTTTGCTGCCGTAGCTGGCTCTGCGATTGCTGCTCCTCTGGCCAAGGAGCAGACAAAAAGGGCTTCGGTTTTCCAATGTTGGTCTTTGCTTTTTTTTCTTTTTCTGAATAAAGTATAGAACTACTGAGCTAATTGATACCGCAGGGTTTGGTACTAATGAGTCCGGGGGTGAATTCGGCGAAAACAACCTCCCTGGTACATGGGTATGTAACATCAATCACAGTAAAGCTTGCACCATGAGATGTTCAGCCATGAACTGACTGTATCGGGCTGCAGGGCAAAGATTACATCTTCCCGGACCCCGCGGCCATTACCACCCTGATTGGGAAGGGAATGAATATCTTTCGCATCCAGTTCAGGATGGAGAGGCTGACTCCAAACTCAATGACGGGGTCATATGATAAGGCTTATCTGCGGAATCTGACATCAGTAAGTTCTTGTTATGGTTCAAGAGGCAAGTTAAGGTACTAATGATGAAATTTAGGTGGTGAATGCCGTCACCAATGCAGGTGTTTATGCTGTTCTGGACCCCCATAATTATGGTAGATTGTGAGTATCTTCTTGACTGCTTTGTGTGAGACCCTTAGTAAGGGTAGGGCTGATTTATCGTTCCAGTAATGGCCAGATTATGTCCTCCACGTCTGACTTCCAGACTTTCTGGAAGAACCTTGCAGGACAGTTCAAGGGTAACTCTCGGGTCATCTTTGATACTAGTACGTATATCCCCTTCCTATCACCATTAACAATAGGTATCTTTCATTCCTGACATTGCCACACTAGACAATGAATACCACGACATGGACCAGACCTTGGTTCTGAACCTCAACCAAGCCGCCATCGACGGTATTCGAGCAGCCGGCGCCACGGATCAGTACATCTTCGTCGAAGGCAATTCATGGACCGGGGCATGGACCTGGGTCGATATCAACGACAACATGAAGAATTTAAAGGACCCGCAAAATAAGATCGTTTACGAGATGCACCAATACCTTGACACAGACGGATCCGGCAGCCACCTAGAATGCGTCTCTGAATCGATTGGCAAAGAACGCGTCACCAAGGCTACCCAGTGGCTCAAGGACAACAACAAAGTCGGTATTCTCGGTGAATTTGCCGGCGGACAGAACGATCAATGCCGGAAAGCCTTGACGAACATGCTGGATTATCTGGCTGAGAACACCAGCGTGTGGAAGGGGGCTCTTTGGTGGGCGGCTGGCCCATGGTGGGGAGATTATATGTTCAACCTGGAGCCTCCGAATGGCGTTGCCTTCAAGGGAATGTTCGATGTTCTGCAGCCATACCTGGCGTAGGAGGGCCACTACGAAGGATTACGGCTTGGGAATACTTTGGTTTGTGTCCTTGACCTTCAGATACTAGTAGTTTGAAAATTTTATTTTTTTTTCTTCTTTTTTTTCAGTTATGGTTGAACTGTGAGGTTCGGGCACAATGGTTGGCCAGTAAATATGTTACTACGAATACAATAATGAAGAAGTTTTTATTGATCTGTTTCCCGATCAAAACCCTGATAATGGTTCACGCGATAATATTTATGGTATGAAAGGAAAGACCCACTGATTCGTAGTGCATAGACCATGAAGTAAGAGCACTGCCCGGTATCGTCATGTACTGTAGTCTAAATGGAGAGGTTGTGGGGTTCCTTAAGTGGTTAAGACTTTTTGCTCAGAGACAGGAAAGCAAGATCCACTATCTCGGCAGTGTTAGGTTTGAAGATGCCTAAAGGTAGATTGGAGTAAGCTTGATCTGGTAAGTGTTGGCCAAGCCCGACACTGGACTTGTCAGCATTGATTGGTAATTTTTCTCAGTTATATGTTTCTAATCCTCGCATGCCTGTTTATGGGGTCTATAATTGCTCTAATTATACTATATCAAACGCATAACACACAATCTGAAGTATGTACTCATCTTATGCGTAAATTAGTGCCCAAACTTCCTTCTAATGTGTATTGTCATTATTTATTTACTTTTCCCTCTAAAGAGCATGTCTGTTCCTGATTCATCACTGATTCATCCTTTGGGATAATTTTTTTGGTTAGTGGCACGGAAGGATTCTTGGTACCGGGTTACGCTTTACCGATTTAGGCAATTATTTCTGGATGAATCTTTGCAATTTGGTTGGTTCACATTGGGCAGCAGGGATTTTAAACCTGTATACGGAGTACTCGATCTAAATAAAGTGAATTCTAAGATTGATTTTGCCAAGCTCTAAATAGTGAAGCCTGCTTGCGCTTTCATTTAAAGTATATCCTGGTGGATTAAACTGACGCACTCTAGAACAAACAAGACAAGGATTCTTCTCATGGGTCATTGGGACAGGAGGGAGGCCGTGTCTTGGTCCACCAGTGCGTCAAATAAGTTTCAATTTTATTACTTAATCTAGCGGGCGCATACCTTTTTACCCTGTCGGCATAGTTTACTTTCAGGGATCCCCAGACAATAATAATAATGAGAAGATCGTCCCAAGACCAAAAGACGCGTATGACTCCAGCCACTTATGACGTGGCGATAGGGCTGTTGTGTTCCCGCCACGAGGCTCGAGAACCCCCAATGGGGACTAGTGTCATACGACTGGACCCGTGGGGACTCGTATGGTAAATTAATCGATCCCGCAGTTGCGGTGGAAACCTCAATGAATTTATAGAAACAGAGCGTGGCGTAGTCAGCCGGTGAGTACGGTGATTGGCCCGACGATCTGTGAAAAGCTAACCTGCGCCCCCCTAAAAAAGAAAGTTGATAATGGCCTGGGGCCATGACGATCATCGGGCAGCCCATCTTAAAAACAACGCGATTCTCCCGTCTGACTGTTTTTCTTTCAATCCTGCCATCTCATTCATTTATTCTCTTTTGATTCTCATTGTCCCGTCTCCCTTACATCGGACAATTCCAACAGATTCGAAATTTGCGATACATACACAGAGTAAACAACTTACTTCCCTCCCAATCAATCGCACCAACACCGTCAATATGGGTAAAGGCGGTCGAGTTCTATGCATAATCACACCTTACGCCCTCACCATCGCTTCGTTGGTATGCCTTATCATCGTCGGTTTGGGCTGCACGAATTCCGGCTCAAGCACACTAAATGATCTCTATTTCTTCCGGGTAAGAATGATTCCTCATCTCAACATGAAAAAAATTCGAAAATCTAACTAACAGCACTCCAGGCCAATCTCCAGAATTTGACATCAACCTCATCCACAAAGAGCACAGTCTCTCAAGCTCTCAGCGATGCCGGTGTGACTGTTTCGGATGGAGATATCTCGGCTGCCCTGGAACAGGTAGAGAAGCAGTTTGACATCAAGGACTTCTACAACGTCGGTCTGTGGGGCTACTGTGAAGGAAACATCAATAACGGCAAATATAATATCTCGGAATGCTCCAAGCCGAAGGCGGAGTTCTATTTCAACCCCATCCAGGTTTGGAACTTGGAGGAGACCGGCCTCGAGAATGGTCTCCCCAGTGGCATGCGCAAGTCGTTGAACCTCTACAAGAACGTCTCCAAGTGGATGTTCATCGCCTACATCGTCGCCTTCGTCGCCACCGTTATCGAACTGGTCGTCGGTATCTTCGCTATTTGCAGTCGCTGGGGTAGTTGTGTCACCACTCTCGTTTCTGGTGTATGTTTACAGACCCCTTATCTTTTCTTAAGTATTTAGCTTAGCAAGTGCTAACCATCCGCAGGTTGCTTTCCTCTTCACTGCTGCCGCTTCCGTTACTGCTACGGCCATGTTCGCTACTGTCACCGGTGCTTTCAACGAGAACCTGAAGAGCTACGGTATGCACGGTAGCATGGGAAAGAACATCTACGTTACCACCTGGTTGGCTGTCGCTTTCTCCTTGGGAGCCGCTCTCTTCTGGATGCTCAGCACCTGCTGCTGCTCTGGCCGCTCTCCCTACAACCACAAGAACACTCCCCGCGGAGTGACAGCCGAGAAGACTCCCTACACTTATGAGCCTCTCGGTCCCCAGGCCCACACAACCCCTTACAACAACACCTCCTACCCACCACCCCCTCCTCCGGCCCAGAATCGGACAAACGCCTATGAGCCGTTCAGACACGTCTAAATGATCCCATACTTCGGGGACATCTTCACAAAAATGACTTAAACGCATTAAAAAAAAAAGATGACATGGACATCCTCACTATGTCAACCCGACCAATGACTACCTAATGATCCAATTGAGGATTTTCATTTATGAACATAATGCCAAGTTGCAACATGAACCTTTAGGACTTGTATTGTACCTCTGCTGTTTTATTATTAGGCTGGGCGGATAGTTCTCGGCCTTTTCTTTTTATTTGGTATTTGGTTTGGGATTTACCGCGCATATAGATTTGATGTCTATGACATAGATACCCTCCTTCAATTCTATTTTTATTTGCTGATGCATTGGCTATATATGTTATTGTAAACTCCAGTTGTAATAGTTTCACCTTTTTCTTTTTAGACATTCGCCTATCTTTAAGAAATTGTACAGTTTGTTCTTCTAGCGATAGTAAATGTGCAATGTTGTACACATGACAGAGATCATTGTCTATCAGTCGCTAGTTCGTCAGTCCCTTTTAACAGAGCGCAGTAAATATAAATATACAGTCAATTTAGGTCTCCCTCTATAGATAGTCTTTGCCCCATATAGTTCGAAACTCCCAATCTCGAGAAAAGTCATAAAAGCAAACGCCAGACAACAGAGATATTATGTAAAGCATATCTATCATACACCAGTTCCGCCATGAATGAAAACAAGGAGTAGAGTATAAAATCCCGAAAGTATCGAGCACGAAAGAAGATAGGGATATAATCACGATAGATGGAAAATCGACCAAGTATTTTGCGAAGAACATCATTTAGGAGGGTTGGAATAACATGGCCGCTGAGGTACCCCCTTATCATCTGCAGGTATGCGTGCCCAATCACGACGATATTTGCGTTGAGCGAAGGCATTCTGGTCTGCCAGGGCCCATTTTTTGAAGGGTGTATTGGGGTCATCACTCCAGCAGGGTTCGGTGGGGAAGATATGTCGGAGGGAGAGGAACCAGTTTTCATTAATACTTTCAGCTTCGCTGGAGGCTTTTGAGTCGTTGTCGTTGTCTGAGAGGGTGGCTGCGGAGGGTTCGTCGTCTCCGAGTTCAATGCTAGCTATCTCGTGCGTCTCGTCCAATAGGTCGTCATCTTCGCTGTTGATTTGGCTGGCCATCTCCAAGAGCAACTGTTCTTCTGACTCTGAATGGTAATCCTCAATCTCGGGGTGCTGTTCCTCCGTCTCCGAATGCTGTTTTTCAGCCTCGGAATTATCTACCTCAACCTCTGGTTGCTGTTCCTCGACCCCAAAATGATTATTTTTGATTTTTGGTTGCTGCCCCGGGGGCTCTGAATGCTGTTCTTCTGCGTCTGAATGATGCCGGTCAACCTCTGGTTGCTGGTCTCCAACCTCGGAACGATGCTTTTCGATCTCTGGCTGCTGGTCCTCGGTCTGTGGTTGCTGTTCCCCAGTCTCCGAGTGGTATTCATCAGCTGATGTACGCAAATGGGTTTTAGTAATTGGAGTAGGCGAGGACATGACGAATGACATCCTATCAGCGTCGGTATCAGACTGGGCACTTTGGCTTGCCGGCCCAAATGAGTGTGTGTGGAAGTTGGAGAATTTGTCCACAAGGCTGGCGGTAAACGATGTCTCTGCTCCATTTCTAGAGCGAGGTGGACTTGGACTCGTCATCGCATCGGATCGACTTGTAGGTACGTTTTGTGCTGCAACTACTTTTATTCCTTCAGCGGTAAGGCTCCGCTTCTTGTGACATGGTCTGACAAAGGTTGACGTAAAATATTCTTCGTACACTAATGACTTTGTTTCCGTAGAAAGACGTTGCTCAAGATAGTGGGGGTATTCTTCCAGGTGCTTGATAACAAAGTCGTCCCACAGAAAAGACCGCTGTAAGCTTCCTTTGGCTCGAAGGGTCTGCAGCATAAAGCAGAGCTTTGCAAAGTGTAGAAAGTCTCCAGCATAGCTTGGGTAATCATTTCGAAACTTTTCATATACCCTCTGTGCCTCCAAGTGTTCTGCAGAGTGATGGATGTAGTCCTGCCGACGAGAGACTACACCAGAAGCTGGTTTGTTTAACCCTATTGTAGACGCGTCCGTACCCTCGTCTTCCCTAGCCTTAAGTCGCTTCGCCAAAGGCGGCTCAAGAACTTCTTTATCAGGTGCGGGGCGCTTCAAAGGTGATATTTGACTATGCTCTATATGCGACGAATCCTGACCTGCTGCTGTATCCTGTTCTTTCGCCTCGGATCCCATAGAGGATATCATTTCATCGTGAGAAGAAAACGGTTTCGATGAGTCCTGCGATTCAAATGTAGACATGGGTATTGGAGCATTTGAGTCATGCTCCTTCGGTGCTGAAGAATCTAAGGCAAAGGCAGTGTGGGAGTTAGGGGTTGAATCTCGCATTGACCAGTCACCGTTACTCAGCTGCGTTCCTATAACGTCAATGTCATTGGACTCCTCGTCGTTGGTCCTCGTAAAGTTTGTCTCCTGAGTCCCTTCTGCATCACCGTCGTTGCTTGCATATGTGTTGACAATACGTGATTGAGAAGACGATTTGGCCACCTGGGAGGATGATTGGTCTGAATGATAAGATTCTAGACCGGCCTTATCCTTTAATTTTGCGGAACGCAAATGATTAAGATTGGCTACAGGTGTTTCCATAACTTGCACATGACGGCGTGTTATAGACAACACAGGGAGAGAGGGCGCTGAGCTGACAATACCTTGCTCTGGCTGATTGGTGAAGTTTGAGCGCTGTGATCCTTCAAGTGGGCAGGGAACAGATGTGTCCATGACTGAATCCTCGCTTTCTGCATCGGATTCCCTCTGGGAATCATGCCTGGGAGCTCTAATACTATCATGGACTAGTCCAGAATTTTGCTCCTCATCTACAGGTCGGTTGTTCCCAGACGGTGAGTTTTCCATAAATACATCACAGTCCTGCTGAGCTCCGGAAATAGTTCGGCGATCTTGTAAATTTTCGCATGTTGGCGTTGAACCGGCTTCTGGTTGCTGGTTTCCTAGTGAATTGCCCGAGTCCGCACCACGTAAGTCATTGCGTTTGTGTACTGATCCTCGAGCTACAGGGCTGCTGTCTGCCGGAAGTTCTCGAAGAGGACGGGAAACACGTTCCGGAGAGCTTTCGGACCATTGCGAAGTTCCGAGTTCGTCGTCAGACTCTGCATCTGTTTGAGGTGTAGGGCTGTTGATTGCCAATGAAGGCTCGGGAGTTTCAATCCTCCCAGCCTCCAAGCTCTGCAGTTCTCTTTGATGGGCCTGGCGGCTCCTCTGTAGTACAATCTCATTCCATTGGGCTAGAAGTTCAGGTGGCACATAGCCTTGAATCAGGCTTCCACTAATGGGTGGAACGAATTGGCGAGTGTGTTGTTCGAACAATGCAGCTTGGTTCTTGGGTATCCTAATGTCCCTAGTCCGGATACTAGCCATACCATGCCAAGGGTCGACGTGGTTAGAGCACAAACCACGCTTCGTACCAAGAACTACTCGTTTTGGGGATGACTGGTGTAGCGAGGTGGGCTGCTCCTCGTCAGTGTGTTCGGGAGACAATTTCCCAGTAGGTTGCGGGCCGTGTCTTTGGTGCACATCTCTCTTGCTGGACGATCTTCTGGCGGCTTCATTCGCCGGAAACTCCCGATCCGCATCCTGTCGCTGTTCGAGGACAATAGGGCTGTTGCACTGGGCAGGAAGTGTCGATCCAGGCCCTAGGCCTGGTGCAGTTTCCCGCGCTGCTTCATTACGGGACGTCCCACTAAAACTTTTAGCAGCAAGGAGGCTACCTTCTCTTACCTCAGCCCTACCACTAAGCCCATTGTCTAGCGATTTGGCGACCAAATCATGCTCTTGGTTCACTGACACGCCACTGTTAGCTGCTTTGGCATGAGATCCTAAATATCCGAGTAGTGCATTTGAAGACACTGAGCCGCGCTTGGATGGGGATGGGGCTATAATGGGCGTAACTCCAGAGTCCACAAAGGATGTCTGAGCCTGGGGTTGTAAGAGGTGTTGCGAATCGTGCCTTTCAGAAACCTCATGAGTCTGAGATTTCAGAGAGTCATCAAAGCAATATGCATCTGATGGATCCGCGGTACGGCGAGTCTCTCCAGACTTAATAGCTTCGAAAGCTTTTCCCATTAAGCGGCGTATGCTCACATTCTTTTTTATTCCTTTGCCTTGTGGCGCGCCTTTGTACTTGCCTCTATCCAGCTCAAGCCTGAAGTGCGTGACGTAGAGGTGAATCTTCGGAGAAGACATGGCATATTCAAAGACCACTTCATAATCAAGCACCTGGATGTACTCGTTTATAAACGTGTCTCTGTTTAAAGTATGTTCAGGGGTCGCTCTTTTGAGTTCCTCTAAAGACCCTTTTGCGAGCACCGCTTCAACCTGTGTACTGAAGTCGGTCAAAGTTGACACCATTTTTCCCTCGCTCTCTGTCCACTATGAGCAGATTTAAAGTAGTTAGAATATGGCATTCCTTTAGCGGCCTGGAGGCTTACATCGAGAATTATGGCGTACTGTGGAGAACAACTGGCAAATCGAAGATTACTTCCATCGTCCTCGAATTCCGAGCTGTCCACCTGCCCCTGAATGTACAAAGAAAGACAACGTTCAACCAATGGCGCAACCCACGCACTCAATGAAGCCATTATGTAGATGCAGAAGAAACTGTGTCAGGATAAGAAGCGTCATAGTCTGCTATACAATAGTAGTCCGGTTTATCGCATGACTGTCAATCTGAGTGAGAGACTTTCGACAAGTTAATTCGATAAAGAGTGAGCATAAAGTACATCATAGTTCCGGGACTGCATATTTGCTCCTAAGCACTATTCGCTTCTGAGAGAACAAGATGATAATGAGGAGCTAATTGTTACCTCATAGAATACTAGCCCTTTTTCTCCATTCACTTCGGACCTGACGCGAGGGGAAGCTAAGACGCGCCTCACCGCCCGGCAATTCACTGACACCAGCCACACCACTGCCTTGCCACAACCACGCACGTCATTGGGCAGCATGTCACGGGCATTTGGCGGGCATCTTGTTATCGAAAGCATTGATCACCTATTCAAATTTATATTTCATTCTTGGACGCGTCCGCACGACTCATCATATTTCGACCCAAGTCAGGAACGATTGGATCTCACGGAATATTTTCGGACGATGCGGACCCATGCATGGATACGCACGACCCAGACTTCAATCAGTTTCCTTCGCCAGCGACCGAACTCCCCCAAAGGTAGATCCGACGGATGCTTGCGATAACTTGCTCCTTCTGAACTGGGGTGGATTTCCTCCATCCCCTAGTCCTCGAGACACCGTGTTTTCTATATATCTGCATACGACAAAGCTTCGATGGCTTCACACCGGTCTCAAGGGACGTCAAGCCCGTCCGCGTCGTCTATCTTCGTTCCGCTAGGACGACGAGGCTCACGGGCATCTATATCAACCCATGCCGAACGGCAAGGGTTAAATGCCGCGCTTGACCAGATTCATACGGCAGCTTACCAGTCGGATACTCTTACCACCTTCAATGATTTTACCAACCCACCCGCTCCCACTTCCGCGACAGAAGAGAAAAGCCTCTCAGGCGAGCTGCAGGGAGGCTTGAGCGGGCTGTACAGTCGGTTTCGAACTTCCGTGGGCGGGGTGAGGGACATTGTAAGCGGCGTGGGGAGATCGCTAGACAAATCCTCCACTGATGAGCATGGTTTCAGGAGTCCTCCATCGGAGCGCTCCGTTTCGAGGTCTGCTCATGGGTCGACTGCTTCCATAGCAGACTCTCAACAGTATCATCCAGGCTCCTCACAGGGGTCAAGGTTACATTCACCGACGTCCGCAACCCACCAACCTACGCAGGAAGGGTTTCACTCTCTACTGGGTGGAAAGGGCACTAGGCTCTCTTCGAAAACTGCGAGTGTTTCCTCAAAAGCTTCCGTCTCGCCCTCACCTGCAATAAAGTCTCCTGTTGCATCGTTGCCTAAAGGCACGACTAGCTCGGCAGCCGTAGATCCGACCGTCACTGAGCTTCATGTCAATGCAATCAAGGAACCCCATAACTCAAGCAATAACTCCGTGAATTTCTCCTCTCACAGTTTCCAATCAATAGACTCAGTTAGTACAGACAGAGAAGAACTCCCTCCCACTGCGTCAATAAGCTCCTCGGGATGGAGCCAACGAGTATCACATTCCCCGGTACTGCAGGCGAAAGCCCAGAGCCTTTCGTATGAAGGCGCAGGCACAGGCAATTCGGACGTTAGCAGGTCTTCTACAATTAACAGTCAGGCGCCCGATACTTTTAAGAGGTCAGACAGCCAAGCCGCTCATGAGCTAGATACATCATTGCCTGGTCCGATCCGAAAATCGAGACACTCGGTTGATGGCGCGCATGATGGAACATCCCTGACTCAGGAGAGGATTAGGTCAAACTCGGGGGCTTCATTCATTCCAGATCGATCTACTGCTGTCTCAAACTCTGGGACGAACAATGTTTCACAGTTCCCCGGTAGCGCTAATAATTCATTCCCTGAGGAACAGACACCATCTACCGCTACGACTCCCATGCCCTTGGCAGATGGAGAGGTTCTTCCGAGAGAGTCGTCAAAAGTGCTTGTCAAGCGTAAGCCCAAGGAACGATTCACCCTTCCAAACTCGAGCCGCTTACCGGGTTTTGTTGCTTCTCAGGCCTCCCCAAGCGAATTATCATCTGGCTCTGCTGCGGTAACTCCACTGGACACTGCAATTGATTATGGCCTTGGCCAAGACGGGCGAAGCTGGCGTACTCACTCAGCTAGCGATGGTGTTATGTCGCAACTCCGGAGTAAACTGCTGAGTAAAGATTTTTGGATGAGGGATGAAAATGCGAAGGACTGCTTTCATTGTGGAGAGCCATTCTCTACTTTTCGACGTAAACACCATTGCCGAACTTGTGGCCAGATATTCGATTCTAAGTGCACGCTTCTGATCCCCGGCGACAGGTTTGGTCAACCAGGCACGATACGCGTCTGCAAACCTTGTGAAGCTATGATAAACGGGCACGATGACGATTCTTCCGAGTTTTCAGACAGCGAACAGAGCCCTGTTGTGGTTAATCCTAGAGTCTCCGATTTAGGCTTGGGAATTTATTCGCGTACTACTGGCGATGACGATGACACATCCTCCGTAGTCTCGCAATCGATCGACCAAGTAATGAAAACGCCGACAATGGCGATCCCAGCAACACGACGCGCTGGTGAAGGCCATAATCGCCGGTCGGCTGTCCTCGAAATCAGCCCAGACCGGCCATTAGCAAGACCAACCTCCTCAAGGTCTCTGAAGTCGTCGCTGGGTGGAAGGACTCACTCAATGGGCCACAAGCGCCACCACTCTCGTCAGCAGTTCATTCGTAACTTCAAGCCTTATCATGATGATCGAGCCCCCTTCCAGAGGCGCCATGTGGAAGACACTGCTATTGAATCACGACTCCCTGCATTCCATAAAGACAACATCATCGACCCGGATCTGGCACAGTACCTCTCTGATGATGCTTCTAGCGGCGACGAGCAGCCGAGCCTGCTCTCAGCTGTTTCAGAAGCGTCGCTGTCTAAAAGTGGTGGCGATAACGAGAGGACAACATTTGGAGGGCTTCTTGCTGCTATGAAGAAGGGTCGATCTGCATTTGGAGACCGAAGCGCTGCGAACTACAGTCATATCGGTCGCGAACTAGATGAAGGCAGTATTAGCAGCTCAAGAGCAGTCAACTTACCCCGTCCTCGCCGGCGCAACCTCAGTGTTGCTAGTAGTGTCCATCAACGTCCCTCACCCCGGGCATCAAAAGATAGTGTTTTCAACCCACAGGAGTCCTCAAATACTGCTCATGTATTCCCTGCTGGTGCAACTTCTAGCGGTTTCAAGATGACAAGAAGTTCCTCTATGCGAGGAGCTGGAGCTCCGCCGGTTGAGCTAAATAAGGCTAGCCTGCAGCATGTTCGCAAACTCCTACGGCAACTTTTGAAAGACGCTTTAATACCTCACGTCCAGAGCTGGGAGACCGCTCTACTTCCCATACTTCTGAAAGCGGCGGACGAAGTTGATCCAGACGTTCAGGGTGGTGACGATATGGACATTCGTCACTACGTTAAACTTAAGAAGATCTTGGGCGGTCGACCTGGCGACACCTCTTATGTGTCCGGTTTAGTCTTTACTAAAAACCTCGCACTTAAGAGCATGTCCAGGTGCATTCCACAGCCGAAGATACTAATCATTGCCTTCCCACTGGAGTATGCCCGTCACCAGCAACATTTCATGAGCTTGGAACCTGTCATACGCCAGGAGCGCGAGTTCCTCGAGAATCTAGTCAGCCGAATAGCTGCTCTACGACCTAACTTGCTTTTGGTTGAGAAGAATGTCTCTGGGCTAGCTCTAGAGTTGCTGAACAAAGCCAGAATCGCCACGGCATACAATGTCAAATCATCTGTCCTTGAAGCTGTGTCCCGATGCACCCAGACTAGGATAATTACTTCTATGGATAAACTCGTGACTACCCCGGTGACTAGTGAGTGTGGCAGTTTTGATGTCAAGACATATGTCTACAACGGACGCAAAAAAACCTACACGTATTTGTCCGGTTGCCGTAAAGAACTCGGGTGCACGATTGTTCTTCGTGGTGGTGATAGCGAAATCCTTGCAAAGGTGAAACGAATTACTGAGTTCATGATCTATGTGGTATACAACCTTAGGCTGGAGACATGCTTAATGAGAGATGAGTTCGCTCAAATACCGGCATCGTCCGAGACCGAAGCCGAGAGGACACATGATGCGGCACGTTCAGCCGACTTGTCTTCAGCTAGTAAGCCTGAGGAGAAACCAGGTTCCCCTGCATCAAGCTTGCAGCCGGATTCGAGTGAGAGAAATGATGGGCCCTTTCCAGAGACGTCCGCTGTCGCTACTGAGGTCATAGAAGTGCCTGATGACATTCCAATGCCGACTTATTACCAGGAATTTGTGCATGATAGTGAGACCAAGATTCTATCTGCTTCCCCATTCGTCAAATTCGAGCCCCCCTACCTTCTCAAACGTGCTAGAGAAATGGAACGCAGGCTAGCCTACCTGAAACGCCTGCGAGATCAGAACCTTGACCATGACCAAACTTTAGACGAGAAGGCTAGGTCACAAAAGTTCGTTCTTGTAACTCCTGAAATGGTCCACGAATCTCCCCAGGGTGCACCTCCGAAAGTAAAAGAGGTTTTGCACGCCGCTCATGACGCCGAGTATGACAGAGCACTTCATAATTACCAAACTCAAAAACGTCAATGGGAAGCTTACATTGCTGGAGCTGCGGGCGTCTTTGACCCATATGCACACCAGAATATTGTCGTTCTCTTTAGTCTTGTCTGCACTACCTCGTCAATTCCATGCTCTGGCCCAGACCTTCTTGCCTTAGAGTACTACAATGAACACGGAGACGACGCAATCTTTGAACCTGATTGCGCACTTGGTCAATATGTGGAGGATGTCTGCCTCAATGCTAACGCTATTTGCAACGTGAATGGCTGTGAAAAAAGGATGTTTGAACATCACCGTCAATACGTACATGGGGAAGCTCAGATAAGCGTCTTCATCCAACCGTATCCTTCGAAGCTCCGAGGCCTTCAGGACACAATCTTGATGTGGAGTGCCTGCAAAGTCTGTGGGAACGAAACCCAAGTCTTTCCGATGTCTGAAAACACATGGAAGTATTCGTTTGGGAAATACTTGGAGCTTTCATTTTGGAGCAAAAACCTCCATGCTCGGGCTGGTGTTTGTCCGCACGACCTACAGCGTGACCACCTTCGCTACTTTGGGTTCAAGGATGTTGCCTTACGCATCCACTACGACCCCATCAATCTGTTGGAAATTATTGTCCCAAGGACACGAGTCACGTGGAAAGTCGACAATGATCTAAAACTTAGGAATGACGTTTATCTCAGGACCGAACAGCGTCTGAACAAGTTTATGCTCTCTGTCAAAGCGCGTCTGAAAGGGATCAATGTGGAAAGTGTTATTCCCAAATTGGCGGAAGACTGCAAGAGAGAAATCGAGGCGTTAACCAAAAAGGCTTGCGAAGACCATGCCGCTCTGATCAAGCAATTGCAAGAGAAGTACATAAATTCTCGTTATTGGGAAGTTACGCCTTTGAATGAAGTGCTACGTTTCGCTCAGGAGAAAGTTGTGCAATGGGATACCGCATTCGCTGAGTTTGAGAAGAGCTTTTTCCCTTCCGAAAAAGACATTAGACGACTAGCAACATTGCAATTGAAGAAGATCTTCTTGGACAAGGATACATCTGTCACATCGCTTACTTCAACTGATGAGGCTCCGACCACTCCGACCGAACCTGAGAGTGAGAGCACCGAAGAGCCCGAAAAGGGACGACTGATGCGTCGCATGACTCTATCTCCGGAGAAGGCGCAAAATGTCCTAGTATCTGTTGTTGAGGAGCACTCAGGCGAGAAACAGAGAGTCGAGGGCCAAGATAACGTCTCAGCTAAATCCGAAGGAAATGATACACTAGGCACGTCATCCGCACCAGAAGAAAGGATATCATCGTCTCGGGGAGACGATGTCATAGCGGAGAAAGAAGTACAGCACCTCGACTTAGCAATATCTTCAAGCCAGGCAGACCAGAGACCTGTGGAAGCGAATGCTCAGAACAAGGTGGATCGACCAGTACCAGTGACTATTCCCACCCTTTCGAAAAAAGACGCGTCGGAAGCCGCCGTCCCAGAGCAAGCGGACTCAAGCGTATCGAGCGAGAAAAATGACGATACTGAAAAGACGATGAACCCTCCTGGTTCTCCACCAAACCTTCTACGTTCAGCTATCCCACGACCAGCCGAGGGTGCTGCAAGGCGCAATGCAAAGGGTACTTCTCCACCCTTGCTTCGGGCTCAATCGCAGCCCGCCCAGCTCCAGAAGGAAATAGGGAATGACAGCACTCCCTTAAAGGGGTTCAGAATTGGCCCAGGAAGGCTAAATAGTCGCGACGGTGCTCCGAGTCCCCCTCTCTATGACACGAGGTTCAAAGGCTCAGAGAAGAAAATATCGGACCGGTTCGGTCTCAATGCCTTCAGAAACGGAAGGCTTACGCCTGGCTCATCTTTAATCCCTCGCTCGATACCGACGAGAAAAGGCCACACGCGTGTTTCTTCCTTAGCCAAACACTTTGAGCAATTAAGCCGTGAGTTCGAGAAGGAGCGACAACGTGAAAGAGCGCAAAGAGCTGCCAAACGCTCACAATCTCGTGCATTTCCACTTGCAAGTTCGAAACCTATTGTTGAGGTCTACAAAAACGTTAGAGAGGCAGTGGAGGAACGAGAGCCTTCCGGTGAAGGAGAGGACCTCCTTTCGCGAATGTCTGTAGACGACTCGAGCAAGGGAGGCGAAGACGTCCCAAAAAGACCCTCAGAAGAGGAACAAAGAAAAGATCTTATTTTACAAACACCCTCTACCCCGGTGGAAGCTGACAGCCACGCTCAGAATATAGATCACACGTTATCAGAGGGTGAAGCAGAGGACGGACACAGTGATGAAGACCGCTCCTCCGTGAATGGACTTCAGATTACGGATTCAAATGAAGACCTGCCCAAAATGTCTCCGGATGATGAACAGATTGATCTCAAGGATTTCCCGAAACATGAAAGAAGCACTCTTCTAAAGCTATTGACAAACTTCTGGTCGGAGCGTTCTGCTAGTGGATGGGCTCCCCTCGACTACCCATTGACAATGTCCGATCATGTCTTTGCCGACTGCGACATTGTCGTGCGCGAGGATGAGCCAAGCTCACTCATCGCGTTCGCTTTGGACTCCCATGATTATAAGGAGAAGCTAGCAAGCATCCAGAAGCGTTATGAGGAGCTCGATGACAGAGACACGGGTCTGGGAGAAGGGCCAGAAGCCATGGATGAGACCCGGGTTGAGCATGCTCTTTTACGATCTACTGGAACGCATCTCAAGTACCAATTCCAGGAAGGTCAGGCGAAAATGCTTTGCAAGGTGTTCTACGCGGAGCAATTCGATGCCTTGCGGAAGAAGTGCGGAGTTGCTGAGCGCATTGTAGAATCCTTATCCCGATGTGCTAAATGGGATTCTAAAGGAGGGAAGACCAAATCCATCTTCTTGAAATCACTAGATGATCGGTTTATTTTGAAATCGCTATCACCTATCGAGACCCAGGCTTTCCTCAAGTTCGCCCCAGCGTATTTCCAGATCATGTCCGAAGCGTTGTTCCATGAATTACCGTCCGCAATCGCAAAGATGTTTGGCTTCTACCAAGTGATTATAAAGAATCCTGCCACAGGCACAGAGTTTAACTGGTTTCTCTTGTTGATGGAGAACCTGTTCTACGATCGCGTGCCGACGCGGATTTTCGACCTCAAAGGCTCAATGAGGAATCGCAAAGTGCAGAGCACCGGGGAGCGCAATGAGGTCCTGCTGGATGAGAACATGGTGGATTTCATCTACGAGACACCACTATTTACCCGAGAGCACTCAAAAAAGCTTTTGAGCCAAAGTGTTTGGAATGATACTTTGTTCTTGGGCCGCCAAAATGTCATGGATTATTCACTTATGATAGCCATTGACGAAAGTCGGTCGGAGCTGGTGGTCGGTGTCATCGACTGCATCCGTACCTATACCTGGGACAAGAAGTTAGAGTCGTGGATTAAAGACCGTGGATTTGCTGGCGGTGGTAAGAATCGGCCTACGGTGACCAGTCCGAAGGAATACAAGAGTCGGTTTAGGGAGGCAATGGCTCGATATGTTCTCCAAGCCCCAAGGTTAGTCACTCGAAGTAATGAATATGAACCTAGCTGACAGGGGTTTCAGTTGCTGGAGTCAATTTCAACAACCCCAGATGTATCGATATACTCCGGTGGAGCAACCTCCAGGACAGGCATACCATGCTTTGGAAGGCGATGCTGCCGAAGAGATTGAATCAAGTGGTTCCTAGAAGACAATCAAGCTTAGACCACATGATGACGAAGATATATGATTTTACGATATGATTGATTTATTCAATATGGAAATGGCAACATTGCGAAGGCGTTCACGGCATAAGCATATCCACCTGCGTACATTCCTTGTCTGAATGTTCTTCTTTATCTATCCTTACAATGTTTAAGTGCGAGATGTACTCTAAAGTAGTGACTGGGACTGTGATATGAGAGAAATGGCAGGTTCTATGCATTGTATTCCAGTGCCCTGCACACAAATACACGAATTGATCTATGAAACCTCCACATGAGGTCTGTCCTCCACAAGCGCGTGAGATCTGAATATGGCTTCAAAGAATAACCTTAATCCAATTGTAGTACTTATAAATTCATCTCTTCAACTTACCCCAGTCAACATCCCACCCAAACCCCCCACCCCCTCCTTCCCATAACTACAATGCCCAGCACTATTATTACGTACATCGCAATGGAAACCGAGTAAATGCCCAAGATGGGATGCTTATACTGCTTCCGTTTCACCGACCATTTTCTTCCCGAAGTGTCCCGAATTCCGCCGAGATCTCGGGAATTTGATTTGCTCTCCTCCATTTCCCATGCATATGGTTCGGGGAGTATGTCTTTTCCCTTTTCTTATTTTCTTTCCTACTTTTCTCTTTTCTCCTAATTCTTCGAAATTTCTTGGTTCTTTTTGAATATGTCAGGCGGGGAAGCCTGTTCTACTTGAGGACTGTTACAATGCCAGCAGTCTTTGGAAACAACATACGATGTCACATTTGCATCTGAAACTACTGGCTGCAGCCTCGGTTGAGGGATCCCCCGCATTCGCTTGTCTTTTTTTTCTTTTAACTTGTTTCAGAGGGGGCCTATCGCTCTTTCCTATTCTTCTTCTTTCGTCCCTGCAATCTGGGATTGAATGATTCTCCTTTCAGAGATTGGACATGCTTTCCATCTATTGATTGCCTTGCTAATGGGGCTTAATCTTCTCGACCTCTCGAAATTGAATATGATTATGACTGACCTACAGTGACTTCTGACTTTTCAAAAAGTCTTTTAATAACATGAATTTGGAGATCATTTGACAGCTCTGATCATTATGAACGTGAACATCAAGATCATTAATCTAGCTTTTGATCGCAAAGAACCACCAAAAAGCAGGTAGGCTAACTAACTAACGCCAACTCAAGATGAATACAGATTATGTCCCGAAGGGTGAGTCTCGTGCGCTTCCTGATTGTATGGGACAAGAAAGAGCAGGCGTATTCCAAGGCCATTCACCTAACACTGCCCAAGCCACACCATCGCGACTAATGAACCTCGCGGGCGCGTCCGAAGTCACTTAACGTGCGCGAAGCTGTGCGGCCGCCATGCATAGCTCAGTCCCATCTACGACGTTTGAGGACACACCCTCATTGCTATTTACTCAATTGCTGTCGTTACCACATCATGCACCAAGAGTGATACACTTGCCTGGATTTACTCAGACAGACCAAGGTTTTCCTCAGCAGGGACCACACGGACGGTGTTGGTGTGGCCCTGGCCTCCCCGCCAACCCTGGACGCAGACAATGTTGTCGCCCTTGTTGATGATACCGAGCTTAAGACCGTGAGAGATACCCCACTTGAGACGACGGTCAACATCCTCCTGCCAGATCTTGACGTTGAAGTCGGGCTTCTTCTCGGGGAAGAGGAAGGGCCAAACACCACGGTAGAGGTGAGAGTACTATAGGCGGACCAGTCAGCGCAACATACGACAATGAATGAACAACATTGGCAACTTACCCTAGTAGCCCTTGGGTTGCGAGACACCATCAGGATGGGGCAGACAGGGCGATACTTGGAGAGAAGGCGAGCAGTGTTACCACTTTACCGGCAGGTTAGCAAATTTTTCAAACGTAACGGATGTTCTACGATACGTACCTGGTGGTCAAGACAACAATGGCACCGGCGTTAAGCTCAAGACTGGCGCTAACGGCAGCCATGGCGATGGACTCCACAGTGTCAGTGGGGCGAGGGGCGAGGTTGCGCAACTCGTCAAAGACATTGAAGTGAGGAATGGCAACCTCAGCAAGCAGACAGGTCTCGCTCATCATCTTGACGGCCTCGCAAGGGTAAGAGCCCTTGGCGGTTTCACCAGAAAGCATGACACAATCAGCACCATCAAGAACGGCGTTGGCAACATCGGACACCTCAGCACGGGTGGGGCGAGGGTTGTATGTCATAGACTCGAGCATCTGAGTGGCACAGATGACGGGCTTGCCCTTGATGTTACACTTGGCGATCATCATCTTCTGAGCGATGAAGACCTTGGGGGCGGGGATCTCGATACCGAGATCACCACGGGCGACCATGACACCGTCGGTCTCCTCGAGAATCTCGTCGAAGTTGTTGACACCCTGCTGGTTCTCGATCTTGGCGATGATCTGAATATCCTTGCCCTCTTCACCCAACACGTCACGGATGTGACGGATATCGCTTCCACGGCGAATGAATGAGGCGAAGATCATGTCGACGTCGTTCTTGACACCGAACTTCAGATCGCTGATATCCTTCTCCGAAAGAGCGGGGAGATCAACGTCGGTGCCGGGCAGGTTGACACCCTTGCGAGAGGAGATGTTGCCGTTGTTGAGGCACTTGACGCGCAAGGTCTTGTCGTCAACAACCTCCAGAACCTGGAACGAGAGTATACCGTCGTCGACATAGATCAGCTTGCCGGGAGCAATGACATTGGTGATGTTCTTGTAGTCCAGGTACCTATCGATTGCCTCGTTAGCCCAAACCAAGCCAGGATCGGGACGAGGAATTGGAGGATACTCACATGTTCTGGTCGTCGCTAGCAGTGGCATACTTCTCGTCGGTGGTGATGTTGAGCTCATGACCCTCCTTGATAGGAATATCCTTGTCATCGACGGTGTTGCCCGTACGGATCTCGGGTCCTTTCTGCAGCGGCAGTTAGCTCTGGTAAGCCCTAGAAAGGCCCTTCGGGTCAAACTTACGGTGTCAAGGGCAATCGCGAGAGGGCGACCGGTCTGGACTCTGGCGGCCTCACGGGCATGATCAATGACAGACTGGTGGTACTGTGGTGAAAGTTAGAAAAAGAAAAACAAAAAGCCTGAAACGGTGGACAAACTGACCTCGTATGAACCGTGAGAAAAGTTCATGCGAACGACGTTGAGACCGGCTATTAGATCCTTGTCAGCTTTGAAAAAACAATCCTCGGGATCATTGGGATTCGCCGTACATCTGCGGAGAGCGTTGATCTTCTCTACCGAGTTAGTCTTGGGACCTGCAGTCGAAAAAAAAAAGACGTTAGCACCATCTATACCAAATTATTCGGACGCAGTTTAGGACGACGAGAAAACAGGGAGAAGCCCCCGAAAGCTCGCGGTAAGCACATACCAATGGTGCCGATGATGGAGGTACGGCGGAAGTTCTTCGCGGGTACCATCTCCGTGTTCAGCTTGGAGTGCCACTCCAGCTTCATACGGTTGCTCAAATGGTCGAGAGAGTTGCTGGCGGCCATTGTGAAAGCTTTTCTGTCAACACTGGGAAGATGAAGAAGAGAAGGGGAATTAGAAAAAAGACAGATATGGTTGATGGATGGAGGAATGGGGTGGAGGAGGGGAAGAAAGCGATAAAAAAGCTGGGAGAGTTGGCCAGAGAAAGAGGGCCGGTGAGAGGAGGGGCTGCTTTGGGTTTGGTGTGATTTGCTGGAGTGGGTGTGTGCCCGGGAGGGAAAATGTTGTTGGCCGTTGGACAGGAGACTGCCTGTCTCCGGTCGGTTCCCCGCGGCTGGATCATTTGGGATATTTTTTTCTACCATGGTAGTTAGTACTGTCCTAGCAATGGAAAAAAAAAAAAAAAAAATTTTTGGTGTCAATTGTTACAATTTTTATTATTAATGAGATCAATGCATATCAAGATTTTGAGTTCTATTGTTCACCCCTACGACGATCTCTCACATCAGAACCACTATCGACAAGGGTTTATTTTCAACCGTTTTCCATTGATCGGTCCAAGATCCTTAGTTGGCTTGGACGGTCGGATTGTCCAAATTAGGAAATGGACACAGGACGGGTCTTCATCTTCGACCCTCAGGCTGCCCTCTGACAATCACAAACCCACCCCCCACTCACAGGGCAGACAGACATTGTTAAATTATCCACCTTATCGGCCCTTTGGTAGTGCCCACCATCGAGATGATGTGTACAGTACCATCAATGTGGCTCAATGCCACATGATGTGTATCATCTTGCACCATGTAATACCTCAAATGATCCTCTACGTCAGACCACACTCGCTATAAAAGTAATGAAGATTGTTTCAAAAAGCCATATCTTACGATTCCCGAATTGTCTGACTAGGTAGGAGAGACCTCCTTTCTCGGACACCGAGTACATAGAAGCACGTCCCACTCTGAGAAAAGTACTCCGTACCTAAGACGGACATGAACGTTGTCCACCGGGACTAAGTACGGATGGAGTACTTGCGTAGATTTGAGTGGGACTCATAGCAGGACATGAGATAAGCATAAATACTTTAGCATAACTAACTATGTAGCAGTATGACTAATACCGCTCCCTGCATAATTCTCCCCACTATGATCTAACCACCTCCGTGCTAGCTCGTTCACTGACCCAGCCACACACCCCCAGCCTCCCCTCTCACCGCCTATCAGTCGCCCACGTCATGTGAAACAAGCACGTGAGCCAACTCACAGCCCCGAGGGTTGTCACTCGTGGGGAGTCTCTTCTTTTTTCCTTCTGCATATTATCAGTCTAATCTGCCTAGCTCCTGGCATTCGGGTTTATACATATTGGTGTGTCTCTGTCTGGTCCTTTGACTTCTGGTGTCGATATACCTTTATCTTCATTGTTCGGTTCTGCTATGGTCACCATGGTATGTTTGTTGCTTCCGGTTCCTAGCTTTGTTTGCTACATGGCTAGCTGTGTATGGTTTGTTTTTGGGGCTATATTTACTGATCGTTCACCCTTTTAGCTCGGCCGACTTACACACTACGCTTTTGACGCTGTCTTGCGTAGGTTCTTCCCTTGCTTTTTCTCTTGTGAACTGGGTTACAGCTGCTAATGCTTGTTATATGTAGTCTCTGCTTTTTTGGCAGGTGTTAAGCGTTCAACTGGTCTTACGTAATTACACCCCTCTCTACTTGCACCATTTCGATATTGAGATTGTGGCTATGGAAAATGGCTCTCTGACCGATTCGCTGGATCTCGGCTAACCCAATCACCCCGCGCCCCCATTTCGGTCGGGGGAATCGCGTGGGGATCTTCACAGCCCCAGTCTCAGCTCCGACAAAATCACTGATAACAAGGATTTCAAGAAATGGATCGATAACTACCTCGGTGTCGGCGAGTGGGTGATGGATCAATCCGTTGCCGTTTTGGGTTCCTCCAGCTGGTTCGAGCGCAAGCGGTGAATGATGCTTTAATCGGATAACAAGAGCGACATTTCGGGTGGGATGTATTCGGCGACGAGATGCATTTGAGTTTCCCTATCTCAGCCTAGGAGTTGGGTTGTCAGGGCATATATTGTTACCCACATGGGCCATTGTGTCGAAGGAGTGTCTTGTAAAGAACATCAAGATAGCCGTCCTGTATAGGGAGCCTAGATCCTGCATGGCGGTTGGAATCATGATTGATGATTATCCCGTCTTTTTTTCTGGTCCGGACTGGGGAACCGCGGCGTTAAGAACTCTGACCTTAGCTGTATACCTTGATTCAGTTCTGCATTATGTTTGCTTTACATTGGGACACTCTGCTCCTCCCGGGTTTACTCGCATGTACATATAAAGTTGATGGTTCTGTTACTTCCAGCTGCCATTATTATCTCGCACGGCGAGGGTGATGATATCCAGCCTCATTTTGCTTTCTTTGTAAACTTGTCTACAGGCTCGAGCAGCACAGCTCGTGCCACTTTGTGACAGATGCTAAGTACTACTATATAAGTAGATAAATGGGATACTTTGGTATCCTCGGGTTTCTGGTTCCAATCGCTGCTCTTCAACGTTCATCACCGTAACTCGGCATTCCGTGCGCAGACCCAGTGGCTCGGAAGCCGTTTTCTGAGCAGGAATCCCGTTCATTGAGCTCACCAGGCCAGACTTAACATGTGACCATCGAATGGCGATTGTGTTCGCTGGCGATCCAAGAGCCAACTTGATATGATATTTGAATAGTGCGTACACAATCGCCATGATTGTAAGTGAATGAAAAGCTTTCATGGATTGAAGGGGCGGAAGACATAAATCGTTAAGTCGTAAGAATAATTAAGACTCGTATATTTCATATCCCGATCAGTTCGTCGATGTCGAGGCGGCGGAAATATGAGATATGTCCCATGGCCTCCCAATAGTGAGCTATACAATCGGGCGATATGAGAATAAGTTGTGACGTGATAAATGTGTCTAGCCGTAGAGTCAGAACATAAACAAAGAGAGCATACATTCAGTTTCAGCTTACCGTCTCTAAATCCGAGACCTGCCACATGGCCTCGGCAGCGCACGATTCTCGCACCTTGGAAAAGCTTTTCATCTGCGGTACGAACGAGTCCATTGGGGCCAATATCATCTGCCTTGAACGAAATTTCGCCACGAGGTACGTTAGGGTCTCCAGTTAATTTGATAGCTTCAAGACTTCCTCGCTGGATATTTTCATCATCTTCTTCAGACGCATCGACAGGCACGTTTTCATCATCGCGTTGCAAAAACAACATAAATTCACACCCATGGGCCGAATAGTCACCAATCCATATACCTTGGTAGGGTCTCCTCCTGGTGGGAGTATATAGCTCTGGATCAAGTGTCGCGTAGGTCGAGAGAGTTTCGCTTCGGCCAGCGACAAACATCGGCATCCCAAGCCGAAAATGTGCCCATCTTCTGATTCGAAACGCATCCTCTGACATTGATTCCATACGCCCAGAATTGAGCTCCCATTCTGACCCATACGATTCGGGACTCCGGTATGCACGGTTTCGACTGGGTATGGTTGGCGGTGGCCATTGTTTATTTGGGTCGGGATCAGGTGGAGGCTCCTTATGACAAAGGGACAAGGAATTGAAGACCTGCTGTGATTCTAAAGGCAAAGGCATGCGGATCCCTCCGCGCAGGTACTGCTGATCACCATAGTGATTCCTCAGAAGAAGAACAGGATCGTCCAACCATAGACTGGGTTTGGGATGGAAGGTTTGAATGATGACGTCTGGATTCCATTCCCATATCTGAAATTGGTGCGTCTGTCTTTCTGCAATGACCCGATAAGCCTCGATAACCCCTCGGCGGTGATCATAACGGGCCAGAATCAAATTGCCTGTATGCTCGGTATCTGAGAACCAAATCTTTTTCTTGGGGATGAACCAGTAGGGGTGATATGCGATATATAGGCTGCGAAAGGAGTCAAATGGTCCAGGATCATGGATCTTGTCTGGTAAGTAAGCGTTGATCACGTTGGCCCACAACAGATCGTTAGCCGTGTGTTCGGCTAAACAGCGACAGGTGGCCGACGCACGAACGAGATCTTGGGCCGAGAGGTACGACAGGATACAATGTAAGAGTTCAGTTGGTAGTTGTAACAGAGGCGATCGCGAAGCCTGAGAATCATTGGAGCCCGTGCGCGACTTGGGAAAGTCCTCGTCGTCCACTTCTTGTACCGTGGGTGGATGGTGCATCTTCTCCACAGCCAAACCTGATGATAAAGCCATGGATGAGGGAGTAACAGCCATCAGAGGCCTTTTGACAGCTGACTAGGGGGAAATATGGATATTGCAGGATCAAAACTCCTCGCTAAGTATAGGCCCGATCAAAAGTTGCTGATGGTAGAGGAGCAATAAGAAGAGTGAGTCGACAGAGGAACGGAGTACGGAGTATGATAAGGCGAGATCGACGGTGTTCGTTGGAAACTGTTATGGATTGGTCGGATGACATCACAGGGGAAGAACGTGACACCAGACCAAAGAATGCCGTGATAGATTTCTATTTACCCAATAGATCGACTCCGAGACATCTAATAAAAGAGTTTTTTTTTTTTTTTTTGTTTTCTTCCGTTTTTCTTCCTTAGTTAAATGTCCATCTCTCCTTCTTTGTTCAGTTATAAGTGATTCTCATGAATCCGAAAGCTAAAAACGGAATGCATGACGCTCCGAGGGGTTTATCTTATCGCCAGGCGGGAACATTGACCAACAAGTGATATCATTCGCTCATGCTTCCTCAAGAAGCAAAATTCATTTCATTGGTTCAAGCGCAAGGTGTTGAAATATTTCATAGGTCAGAGTGAATTCTCCACGGTGCCAGACAAACCTGAGAATGCCTCGTGTCTGAAAACCTCAGGCGAAAAAGAGTTTAGTCACCTGATGCCAGGGTTGTTTACATCTTCCCAATCGGGAAATGAAACTGGATCCATCAACGCGTGTGTATGTACGGGAGGCACGAAGGAGTCCCTTCCTTGCTTGGGGCTCGTAATAATAAAAGAAAATCAAACAACTTATTTGTTTACTATTTATTCTTATCTCCAGGGACACCTGCATTATCCCACCTGTAAACCCACAAGTGCTACCATACAAACCCCTCTTCCAATCAATACACCAAGATATATCACCTGGTATCAAATGACAATCACCATGAATACCAGGCAAACTCGTCGGAAAAGAAGCATCGGTTCCATTTCCATTTCGGAGCCCCGCTCCTCCGCCTCATGCAAGAAGACTCGACAATCTGGCAAGAACGCCCCAGCCTCAACTTGCGAAACTCCCCGTCAACCAGCAGCAAAGAAGGTTCGCTTTTCGGACCCGGGCCCTCGTTTGGAGAGAGGCTATCCTGGATGTTCCACGGGCCTCACTCCAGCGATGGTTCGCACCTCATTCGAAGAACCCGGGAACAACACAGATGATATCAATTCCACTCCAAGTCGCCGGTTGCGGCGGCGCTCAACTCCGCTTCCGCGATCTCATCGCTCTCTGGATCATCATGTGATGCCCATTAATGAGTCCCGATCAGAACTGGTAGTGCAGTTTGCACCTTTACGGCAAATTCTGGATTCCCGGACGCAACGGAGAATTCGGCGAGTGGGTTTGAGCGATGAGATAAACCAGATTGAGCGCGAAAAGAGGCACTCCACGCAGTACCAGAAGTCTCTGCGATCTCTCCTGCAGGAAAGAGATACCCTGAAGCGGGAACTAGAGTTGGTGAAGCAGCATACAGGAACACCGGAAAGTTATCTAGCTAGTGATGGGATTACGAGGCTGTCGCCTCAATCTAAGCTTGACCATCTGGAGTCCGAGAACAGTCGACTGAGACAAGAGATATCGTTTTCGTCTGCTAATAATACTAACGATCAACCTACTGGAGGGGATACTGAAGGCGACACCATTATTATTGATGACAGTGAATTTGGGGGAGACACGATATTCATGTCTGACTCTCCCGTCATTCGCGGCTTGCAGGATCCCCGACACTCTCCAGACGAGTTCTCCCTTCTGGGCCCTAAAATACCAAATGCCAATGCTTCAGCCCCAGCCTCTCTATCTAACCACAGCCAAGACGCTGAACTCCTTGCTCTCTCGCTCGATTTGGAAGCCGCTAGGAAGGAGAAAAAGGATTTGTTCAATGCATGTCGCACTCGGCTCTCGTTCTTTCAGGGTACTACAATTGAACATTCCCTCCAGCGGTCTACTCCCCCGCCAGACTTCTTCGATCACATTTTGCCTACTTTTACAGAAGCTCTCACTCGCGCTTCAGACGCCGTCAGTGCCTTGGACACCGTCAAACGAGGGCTTTCGGGTCTAGGGTTCCCTGGGAGCAGTGTGGACGACATTATCTCTAAAATGCGTGCCCGCTTCCGCTCAGCCCGCTTACAGCTAGAGCGCGCAGTCCCCGGGGAAACGCCCAGCTCAAGCTTAGACGATGGAAACACAACGCTCAGCGCACTGGTTAGGCGGGTTGAACTACTTGTTGAAAGCTTAGGCGAAGAGCGTACCCGGTATGAAGGATGTCTAGGGCGAGAGCGAGCATTACGTGGTCAATTTGATACTCTGTTAGTCCGTTACGAGAGCGCTTCCAAGAAAATAAGCGACCTTGAAGAATCAATTACGTCTTCCGCAGGAGATATGCTTCACACGAGAATGAGGATGCAGGAACTAGAGCATGAGGGGAAGGAGCAGGCTCTAGGGATCGAAAGGTTAAACGAAGCTCTTAGCAAGTATCGCAAGGAAGTTAAGAACCTCGAGAGACTCGTGACGGAACTCGAACAAGATAAGGCTACCACCAGTGAAAGACACAGAGAACTGATGTCACGACAGGAGGAAAAAGCCGCAGAAGAAACAACTGCCCGCCGTGCAGCCGAGTCAGCCGTTGCAGAGCGAGAGGCACGTATTCAGGAACTAGAAGGAAGTGTCGAATCCAATCGGGCCCGCATGTGCGATTTGACCGCTAAGATCGAGGTACTGGAGGAGGAACTCAAAAAATCTATTGACGGTTCCGAACAACAGGCGACCGAGCAACACCAATATCATCAACAGGAGCTCGGGCTTATGAACGTCCAGATCGCTGAACTTACCACATCTCTTGATACTACCAAGTCAGAAGCTGACAAGCTCCGTCGAAGCAACGCTGGGTTAGAAGAGCAGCTACGCCTTGAGATGGATGCCAGGGACAACTTGCTGGAGAAATGGGCCGCAGACCAAGCACGGTCATTTGCCTACATGAAAGAAACTGTCAAGGCAGAGCGGCGGAAGGCCAAGGTTCGCACTGCCAATTGGGAACTGAAATCCGACGAACTACAGTCGGAAGACACAATCACCGGCAGCGAGCCCATTACCCCTGTCAGTATGAAGCGATTCGTGGACGTTGAGGTCGGCCGCGGCAAGCAGCGACGGCTAGACAGCGGAATTGGCATCGTTATGGAGGATGAGCTCTTTGAGAGCGTGGGCATCGAACATAATGCGCTTCTTCCTTCTGATCCTGCCGATCTCTAGCCAAGTTTCTATTGCTAAGGAACCTTTCCCTCTTTATGTTTGCTTGGAGCTATAGCATATCTATCAATCGACAATTTCTTATGTCCCAGATCTACTTTGTATCATATATGGTGTCGTTGGCTGTTTGGACAAACTTGAATGACATTTGGTTTCTTACTAGAAAGGGTACCTCGTCTTACACGGGATCTACGAAGCCCAAACGATGATCATCATTAAGAAGCACAGGATATTGCATGACAATTGTATGCGTTTAGATAGAGCTCGTATACCTTGCTGCACGCATGTCCGCCTGCATGACAATCCCCCAGTCAACATCACAGGCAGGTGATGACCCCATCGGGGATTGCATAGACAGACGGGATTTGCCATGAACAACAGTTCGTGGCTATGCACCGAGATCAAGGATCTTGATAGGCCTGATGGATATCCGGCGATTAGGGCTTCTTGATAAACCAAGGTTCACGAGCGATGACGTCAACCCTTGGAAGGTTTAAAGCAGACAATATTATTAATGTTTCATCAACAGAGCTCAAACAATTACAAGTATAGTTTAAGTTCCCTAACTACGTGGGCTATTGCTATATATATAGCTCCCACTGGAGCATTCTACGGCACTATCCTAAAAACCACCTTTATACATACCTATATATAAGAAAAACCAACACTAGCATCACAACCGACACCAGCAACCATGTCAGAAAGCATTACCAATACCCCTAATTATCGTTTAAAGGTCACAGCTGGGCCCAGCTACGACACTTCCACGCATCAACTCGTCCCCGTCAACGAAGACCAAACCCTCCGAATCGAAAACGAGCACGCAGTCGTGAGTCTCTGCGTCCGCATCCAGGACTACACAGGTATAGACTTCCCAGAAACCCAAACACGCGCCTACTACATGATGAAAAGAAGTATAAAGCTAATCAGACAATCCGAAAAAAAAAGGCTACCCAGACAACTCCCCCAAAACAAATCCCTACTTCGCTCATCCCCTCCACCAATCAGACCAATACTCCATCTCGTTCGCCATTGTCTTCAAACACCCCGTCAACGGTAACTCCCTCCTCTTCGGCAACGACTTTGACCGCCCCATCCGCGACCGCTTACCCCCGGGCTTCAATGCTGCGCTTCGTCTCGTGAAGTGGGCGATCGATCCTACTCTGGACGGGGATGCGTACGCTGATAGACCGTACCTGTATAGCCCCGCTGTGGCGTCGTGGAACCAGTTCTCTGTCGGGGAAAAGATTAGGAAGGATGATGAGGTGCCCGGGCTGCATGGGCGAGTTGTTGAAGAGGGAGCTGAGGGGTCCGGTGTTGAGCTGAGAGAGCAGTTGGGGGTTCCGTGGGGTGTGAGTGAGAGACGGAGGCATTTCCAAACTGAGGAGGCGAGGAATGGATTTGTGTTTGAGAAGGGGAGGGCTTATTGGGTTGATTTTGGGAATCCTTATTTGGGCTTTAATGGTATTTTGTGTTTTTTCCCTCGCCCCCTCTCCCGGCCCTTTTGCGAGGAGGGTCTTTCGTCCTGGATGGAATTGGGACTGACTGACTGTTGTAGATTTCTCCCTTCGGCTTCCGGGACTTAACAATCATGTACTGCACTATATTAACGAGGATAATCACTCGTTGCGGTACGTGTTGAAGAATAAGGATACGGACGAGGTTTATCTGGTTGTGCTGTTTAAGCTTGTTTTGCAGGGCACTGATGAAGAGCCATTGCATAAGGAGGCTGCTGAGCGGATGAGGAAAGAAAGTAAGGAGCAGCATGAAAAGAGCGATGGGAAGCTAGGAAAATTCGACTGGGAACCCGAGCCGTCGGCTGATGATGTTGAGTAGTTAACGTGTACAATATAATATATATCGTAGCCTATAATCATGAGGAACCAAAATAATGATAAATTTTTGTTTTATCTATGCCTGATACATATACACATGTCCTTTGTTCGAAATCATACCATCAAAGAACATCCATTTACAGCCTCTTCAGAACGTCGTCCAGGACCTCCTGGGTCGTAGCCTTTCCACCCATGTCAGGGGAGAGGTACTTGCCCTCATCCAGGTTGGCATCAACGGCAGTGTAAATCTTAGCGGCAGCGCCCTCCTCACCCAGGAACTCAAGCATGAGGGCTACGCTACGCAGGGTGGCGATGGGGTTAGCAATGCCCTTGCCCTCAATGTCGGGCGCACTTCCGTGGCAGGGCTCACCGATGGCAAAGCCGTCACCGACGTTAGCACTGGGCACGAGACCCAAGCTACCGACCAGGGCGGCAGCACCGTCGGACAGAATGTCACCATAGAGGTTAGGGGCAACGATGACGTCGTAGTACTCGGGCTGACGGAAGAGCTTGTACACCATCGAATCGACGATCTGCTCCTCGACCTCCACGGACGAGAAGCGCTCAGCGGCAAGAGCCTTGCGGGCAGTCTCACGGAAGAGGCCGTCGGTTTGCGACAGCACATTGGACTTGTGGGTAATAGTCACCATGGGCTTAGTGCGCAGGGCCCCGATGGCAGCCGTGTCGCGGATCTTCTGCCGGCGCAGGGCGATCTCGCCGGCAATGGTGGAGATCCGGTGCGAGGCGTTCTCGGAGATCCGCTTGATAGCCTCGGCAACCTTGCCGTTGGGTGTATCCTTGGTCTGCTCTTCCTTCACGTAGAGATCCTCGGTGTTCTCACGGACAATGACTAGATCGATGGGGTTCCGGCCACCGCCAATGGTGGTCTTGACTGGGCGGACGTTGGCATAGAGGTCCAGCTTCTTACGGAGAGCGACAATGGGCGATGAGTAGCCTGCAACCTTGGTGCTCGGGGAGCTATGAGGGGCAAAGCATGGTGAGAATGTCACCTTCCAGTAGAAGAAGCAGCGTATTTACCTGACAGCTCCGAACAAGGCACCATCACACTCCTTCTTCAAGGTCTCCACAGTCTTGTCCGGCAAGGCAGTTCCCGTCTGCTTGAAGGTGTCGAAACCGGCATCCAGGTTGACAAAGCTGAAGTTCAGGTTAAGGGATGCAGGAAGAGACTCCAGCACCCGCCTACCGGCCTATGTCATGATGTGTGTTAGATTTCTCATTTCCTCTCGTCGAAGAGCTATCCGCTTTGAGATATATACCGGAATGACCTCCCGTCCGATACCGTCACCGGGGATGAGACCTGGAGGGTGATGTTAGTTCATGTTTGCACACAGATTATTTCAATCCATAGAAAAAAAAGAAGAGCAATTGACCTATGCGAAGCGTCCTAGCAGCAGCCATTGTACAAATTTGGGGTGAATGTTGGGTTCAGAAAACGTCCGGTCAACGGAGAGCCGTAATCGGAGTGGAAAGTTATTGGAGATACGGAGGCGGGAGGAATATTGATCCGGAGGATAGCTTTGAGTTAGCTGGAAGTAAATAGACTAGTACTATTTTAGTACTAAGGTTGTACGGCCCGGGACGAGTCGAAGGAATGATAACAACAATAATAGTAATGAATTGGATGAATTAAAGGGGAAAGTAAGCATCCATTACATGTTTGATGCTTGACATAGTCCATATGTTCCTTGATATTACCAATATTTCAAGATATAAAGGCAAAGAAATAATGCAAATGTCTTCTCTCTGTGTATGAAGTATTTAAAGTACAGTCACTGTACTTGACAAAAAGTTGATGTAAAAAGCCTTAGGCAGCCATTCAATATGGGAAATATACTCCTGGACAACATGTGAAGGAAAAGCTGGTGAAGAAGTAGAAGAAGCAGAAGAAGCAGAAGGAGCAGAAGGAAGCAGAAGAAGGGGGGAGAAAGAATTATAATAATGCTAGTATGATAAAACCTAGCTAATGGGAATATTATTAATAATAATATCCAGGATTCTTATGTTTACATCTAGACTAGTACGGAGTACAGGTGGTACGTACTGCACTATTCTCGTGTCAATGCAACCATTCACTATCCATAGAGATGGGGATGCAGGATCTCTAGCCTGGAAACTATTATTTGTTCGATTTAGCTGCAATCTGGCCTTTAAGGAGAGCTGTGGGGAGGCCGAACGGAGGGATAATGCAGGACATTGCAGGAGATGACATCGATGGGGCATCCGCTGCCGGGATTATCGAACGTAAAAAGACCGGTAAGGGACTCCATCAATATATTGAACATGGGAACAATGGAAAGAAAGGAATCCTGTGACAGTGGTGGGTCAAGCGATGAAACTAATGAGTCCGCAATTGTTCATGGCAAGAGCCCCCTAATACAGTAATTCTCAGGAACATTCGTGACGAAGGAAATCATTAAACTGAAGCGGATCCGCTGCCCCTGAAACGGTTGCCTCAGGCGGCCACTCATATTGTCCCTCCACATCCGTTGCTGGGCCACTTCTTCCTCTTCCTCTTCCTCTTCTCCCCTCTTCCTTCTCGCCCTCTCTCTCTCTCCTTTCTCTTTCTTACCTGGGTTTTGTACTCTGAGCCAATTTAACTACCATTCCTATGTGTGACTCGTTCTCTCTTTGAACTCCATTATGCTTGACTTCTGTGTTGTCTCGCTAGCTTTAACTTCCTGTTGATTTTCTCTCCACTCTCTTATTACTCGAATTGGTTGCCTCTGTTTATATCACGTCACACGGTCTCTTCCCGAGAAGCGCGTTCGACCTGTATCGCCAACCAAATCAGATATACAAATCTTCTACCTCAACAGAGACAAGACACAGCAGTTACCTCTCCTTTGAAATACATCACTCAGCTCGCGCCGACGCATAGCCACGTTTACTCCGCCCCCCTCTTGAGTGTCTCTGCACTAATTCCCCCAACCGTTCTGTATCTTAAACCGTTACCTTTTTTCTTCTTTTTTCTTTAGCAAGGCACCATGGCGACTCATCCGGGTGTGAGGAGCCTGCTCGCCAGGTTCGAAAACAATAACACCACCAACAATAGCTCGAACAACACGTCCCCACCATCCCGTGGTCGATCTCCCGTCGGTTCTGAGCACTCGGATTCTAGGCCTCT
Organism: Aspergillus leporis; assembly: GCA_009176345.1. NCBI lineage: Eukaryota > Fungi > Ascomycota > Eurotiomycetes > Eurotiales > Aspergillaceae > Aspergillus > Aspergillus leporis. The sequence continues at coordinate 118,784 of ML732184.1, read as the reverse complement.
GTCCAAAGTGCGGGCAAGCTTCGTTGCCGTCGATGGGGCGACTCAATCTAGTCCCGTCGCCGGGCTGAGGAGTGCAAGTAGTCGCAGTGACAGTCCAATCGCTCCCCCATCGAGGGTAAGAAGCTTCAATTCAGACGACCTCAATGTTCCCTTGAAAAGTCCCTTGTCGTCTTCCCCAACCAGCAATAGTTTCGGTAACGAGCAATCCGCAAATGAGATCAAGTCAGGAGAAATGGTGGGAACGGCGATTACGCAAGCAACTCCTCCTATCAAGGAACCTAAATCCCAGGCCAAAGAAGCAGTGTCGTCCCTCAACAAGGAAACCGAACCCGAAACTACCCCGACAGCCCCTGCTGCGCAATCGAAGAAGACGAATATGGTTACCAAGCAACCCTCAACGATTCAGGTGGATAAAGCTACGTCGACCAACAAGCCAGCCACCAAGCCGACGCCTTCAAACAGCCTGAAGTCCCCAGCCCATCCGCGCACCCCAACATCTCCTGCTAAACCTGACCATGCCAAAGCCTCTAGAGCGGGACGTTCACCTAGGCCTCCTGCTACCAGGGACTCGTCCAAAGCTTCAACCACCAAGCCTAGCCGGACAACTTTGAATACAGCGACGAAGACTGCTTCACGACCTCCTCGCTCGTCCATGCCTGCGCGCGAGGTAACCAAGTCCACAGCTTCGACAGCGGCCCGCACTAGCAAGCCGGAATCGAAACCACCGACTAAGCAGGCTCGCCTACCAGTTTCAGCAACGACTCCAACTCTATCATCAGTGTCTAAAGGCGGAGCTACCGGTGCCACTGCTTCTAGTCTATCCCGAAAGCCGTCCACTTTGAAGAATGTGACTAGTGGAACCCACCGCACAACTACTCCTACTGCTTCCAGCGTTCGCAAGCAGACATCTCATCCGTCTCTTCAGCGCCAACCAGCGCATGAGCGTCCGCATTCCCGAGTCAGCAATATAAGCTCCAAGGCGGTTGACGAAGGATTCTTGGCCAGAATGATGCGCCCCACTGCTAGTTCTGCCAACAAAGCGCATGACAAAGTTGACGTCAAGAGTCCGCCCCGGCCTCCCAGGGCGACCCGAGCTCCGGCACGACCGGTTGCCTCAAAGACCGAGGTACATAAATCGCGCCCAGCGAAAGAGAGGAGCGTTCCCAGAAAGCCCCAAGAAAAGTCGCAGCCAGTACCTGCAGAGGAACAGCCACAGGAGAAGGTGGCGGATCTCAAGGAAGATGCTACACAAGCGAATGCTACCGAGTCTCACACTGAGGTCGCGGCTCAACCTGCCCATGTGGTTGTTGGCTCGTCTGTTGAAACCACCGAAGAGGAAGCTCCGGATGAGAAACAATCCGAGGATGCACCTGCCGAGTCTTTGGAGGAGTCCTCTGTGGAGGCACCAGTTGGGACCTCTGCTGAGTCGGAGGAACCTGTCCATGCCACAGAGACTCCAGCAGATCAGACTACTGATACTGCTACGTCGATTGAGAAGCCTGTTGCCCCTGTCTTTGAGAAGGCGGAGGACCAAACTACCGAGCCCTCCTCAGACCACCTCACCACTGAGTTCAAGGAACAGACAGACATCGAAACTCCAGCTGCGACTACTGAAGAGAAGCCGACAGAGAACGTTACTGAGGCGGACTCTAAGGCGGACGATATCGACGTCGATCTCGGCAAGTTGTCTCTCAGCTAAAGAAAGACCATTGGGAAGACACACGAGGGTTTACCTGGATTATCTGTGTCAACCTTGATATTTATCTTCTTGTGACTTACATTCTTCTTGATACTATTCTTATTCGTGATGTGGCCAGATATGTGTTACCTTCTACACGAACAGTTTCTTCTTAGCTGGTTTACTTGGGCTTTTTTTTGATTTTTGGTTTCGGAAGCATCTCATTTACAATATGAGCAGGGCCGACGATGTATGCATGTCGGAGCATTTTCTGGTGGAGTTTTAGATTCCAGTTGCTTTTAGCGTTAGGGACTGCATATTATCCCACTTGCATATGTACCTCGGAGGAGTCTAGTAAGGTTCTTGTTTCTTTTTCGCTCTTCTCACCTTTTCTTTTCTTCTTTATCTTCTTTTCGATTCTCCTGTTATCATATTTGTCCCGGATTTTCTACTTGTTTAATCTTTTTTGTTTATTCATTGCTTGAACTTAGACAGTGCAAGTTTACGCCACAGGTTTGCATCGTTGCCGCAAATATTGCTTTTTAGTCTTCATCCTTTTGGGCTATTTTGTTCATTATTTACTGCTTTCGGTGGCATGGGGACCAGACTCCGATCTTCTGTAGCTTATAGTCCGAAATCAACAACTCTCAACAAGTTGAAACTAGTGCATGTGTTCGTATCTAACTCCCAAGAGTAACGCCATAATAAAAGAAATAAACGCTATAGTTGCTTTGTGGCCGGGGGTTTGGGAACTAAGTACAACGACAACAAGAGACAACCCCTAGAACCCTAACTCCAAATCAAATTCTCTTCTCCAGTTTCTTCAAGAACTTATTTACACTGCTCTCTACCCGTTGAGCTTTTCCCTCCAAGTTTCGAGGCCGGCCGGCATTTTGCATAGATTTCTGAGCAATCTTCTGGGAATGCGAGTTGACTTCTGCCTCAGTGGGTCGATAGAGTTGTCTATGGACGTCAAAGTCATTTGACATAGATTGTTGCATAGCTCCCTTATCATACGAATAGTTTGAGTAGCCGCCGATTGGTAGTGGGGGTGGGGGAGATGCTGGGTGGATTTGAGACTGGCTACCGTAGAGATTTTGGGTTTGACCGTAAAGGTGAGCGTTGGGGTCCTTCGGGGGTGGAGCGAACGACATTGTCACTGGCGGGTTCTGATTCGCTTGGTAACCTCCGCTACCTCCGGCAAGGAACGATGGCGTATAGGATGGGACGCCGGGCGGACTCTGGATGGAAGATCGAGACGAGAATGATCCGGAATGAGTCAATCCGGCACTTGGTGGCGGTGATGCGTAGTTCCCGGGTATAGCGTATGGCACACCCTGGCTAGTCGGAGGTGGTGCGAAGCCTCCGCCGGTTATCTGGAAAGGTGGTGTGAAGGGGGCACCGTTTTCCGCTGCTGCTGCAAGTCCGGTTCCATCTGCACCGTCAATTGGAGGCGGAGTCTTTTCCCGATGTTGAATTGGTTCCGGCGCGGCTGGCGCAGCGGGGTTGTATGGTAGAGGCGTGCATTGAACAAGATCTTTTCGTTCTTCAGTAGTAGGCTGATAGCCGTTGGCTGTCGCCTGTGCCGGTATGGGGGGTCCACCAAATGGAGGGGGTGGAGGAAGATTGCCAGGTATTGAGAAAGTCTGGGAAAAAGTCTGCTGTAGGGGTGGAGGACTGGGAATAGGAGGTTCTGACTGAGAGTTACGGGTCTGTCCATTCTGGTACGCTGGATCTGTGATGGCCACATTTTCTAGCTGTTGCACGACCGTACTGGCCGAGCTTTGAAGTGAAGGAGGGAACGGATGCCTGTCCGTCTCAATCTGTGAATGTGGTAGGTAACTGTCGAGCAGGTCGAGGAATTTATCCGCGTCATCTGGAGTCCAGAAGTAGATGTCCAGCGTGTGCAGACGGAATTCTCTGTTTTCATCGCGCGGGTCATTGCTAGGCAATTGCCATTCATACGAGCTGGCAGTAGGCGGTGGAGGGAAATCCTGAGCATCCTGCGACGGTGAACGGCCGTTCACTGTTAATGTACACAGCGTCGGAAAGTTGGTGGAATGGCGGAGGTAGACCTGGTCCAGACCTGAACATCGGTTAGTAGAAGAACCTAAGATGTATAAAGTACGTAGAAATGGGTTGTGCCGACCGCCATGGAATGCATCTTGATCAGGACTTCCAGCGTTGTTCGCCACCTCAATCCTCGTCCTGTGCTGGGCCGCATTGTGATAAAGATATAGGTAGGAGCCCTTGTCAAACCGATGGTGGATAGGTTTGGGAGTCGGTGCTGTGAAGTAATAATGAATATCGGCAAAGCTATATGATTTATTAGATCGATAATCGCATTGAAAGAGAGAAAAAAGTATTCTGCGGGGTAACGATAGTACTCACACCGTCAGGGCACGCTCCTCACCCGGTAACGGGGGCATTATGGCTTATCAGTAGTATCAAGTATACTCTAGTAATTTGTGGTTTTGATGGGAGTATGACGATGACTGAAATGAGGGGAAAGAGGGAAAGATACGAAAAGGGAGGGACATGATTATATATGGACCTTTTTTAACGAGGGAAAACAATTAACTGGCCTGTGAGCTGCAGTGACAAGAGCGCCGGCGGCTATGAGGGCGCTTCGAGATGCATACATGCACCGTGATTAGTTGACGCTGTAGTTGGCTGTCGGCCTATAGGAGCGCGCCTTCGGAACCCGTCACATCGTTTCTCCGAAAATTTCATTTGAGCTTCCCGCATCATCGCGACTCTTCCTGCCCGTCGGCAACAATATTACGGAAGTCTTTCGCTGGAACGGGGTTTCACTTGCTATCCTTTTCATTTAGTTGCTCTCTTTCAAGGAGTTCGCATTCTGGTAGGTTTCCTTGTCCACTTCAACCCCGTCTCACAAGGGGAGTGTGTGGCTCATACTTTCTCCCCATCACCAGTTATTTATCGGCTCTCCGCACACCTCACCAACCCTCAAGGGCCCCATCTCAACTGGGCAAATCTGCGGCTTACAGCACAAAATGTCTCTCGTCAATCTCGCCCATGTTTGCTCCCATCTAAATAACGCTACTAAGGCCCGCTTGGGTCTCACATCCATTCCGAACACCCAGCTACACCTGAAACTATGCCATGCTCTTCAGAACTCCGGCTACATCTCCTCCGTCGTCCGCGGAGGGCCGACTCCTCCCCCTCAACATACCCTTCTGGGTACCCCTGCGGCAAACGATGAAGTGGAAGGTGTACAAGCGTTGACCCAGAGCAACGTTGCCTCAAGACGTCTCTGGCTCGGGCTGAAGTATTGGCAAAGCGAGCCTGTCCTAGGAAAGATGAGCATGATTAGCAAGCCCAAGAGAAGGATTACTATCGACGTTGAAGGCCTGCGGAAAGTTATTCGGGGAGAGAAGGACGGATATGTGGAAGGCTTGCGGTCGCCCGGTGAAAGCCTATACCTCTCCACAGATCGGGGAATCCTGGAAGCGCGAGAGTGTGTTGAGAAGCAAGTTGGAGGCCTGGTTCTATGCCGGGTGCTCTAGGTAATTAGTGGTGGATCTGAAAAGGCAAAACAAGATAGAGCGTTTCTTTCATATGTCTTGAATGCTGTGGGTTTTGCATTTGTACCGGAGTTTGGACAGTCGCAACGCCTCCGCCCATGATTTGTATCTTCTTCATTTTATATTTGCGACTGCTGGGATGGATACCTTGTATAGTAACATAGGATCGACTTCATGTATAACTTACTTTTCTTCATTTGTCTTACCACCTCCTGGTCTTGGAGCATTATCTAGATGCGCTCCGAATTGGATAAAAGACTCACTACACCAGCATGTAGAATAGCAAAAGTGATTATGAAGAAATTAACGCCCCTCCGCGGGAATCCATGATCCTCCGCTAGGTGAGTGAACATTCATTTGTACTACCCAATGAGGGAGGCCTAACCATAAATGGACTCATGGCATGCGGCGGATAAACAACTACAGCACTCATTCACATTCCCCATATCTGATCTTGCTGCTTTGCTGCACACAGACATCGTACTACAAAAGCCAAAGGACCCTTTTCAAGGACATATCCTTCACCTAGACCCTGGAACCGTACCATGTGGAGGGGACTAGACATATGCTGCAGGCCGCCAAACGAAGTGAAGCAAAAGGGCTTTATTTACGCCAGCACCTGTTGCGTTGTGACAGATCATATGGATGTATCATATCACAACATCGACGAACGATGGCCTACGCCTCCCAACTCGTCATTTACTGCGATCCAAGGTTGATATTCCGTTCAGTAATATGTCATTCTGAGATTAGCAGATGATGGTTTTTGATATGCTGATACATAACACTCGCGCAATCTTAGGCTACTGCAGAAGCCATGGTTCTTAAAGAATCTAATGAATCGATGGCCACATGTTCTCTCCGGCCTTCCGTACACTGCGGACCTGGTGACTACCAATTAGTCACTGCAATACACGCATGTATAGCGAAGGGCCAAACTCCGTTCATTATCGGCTATTGCCAAAATCTGTGGGACGTGCCATATGCCACCAATGTTGCCGATGCCCATTTCCTAGCTCTTGAGGACTTGTTATCTTCGAAAACTGCCACTGGTGAGGTATCTTTTATACAAAAGCAATAAGCCCATCACTTTCAGGGATTTTTGCCTGGTTATATGGGCACATTTTGGTCACACACCCCTTTTCCAGATCCATATCCCCGAGATATTGACTTACCTGGTTGGCCTGATTTGTGAGTTCTTGAGTCGGGACGACAACCACACTGAGTCGCGGGAGCGTAAGAGACGCATGCTCTGTTCGTTATGCCAGCGGTGAAAAAGCAAAGCGGATATTGGGGTACGAAGCCCGGATTGGAATTGAGCACGGTATCCGGTTAAGTTGTGAGGTAAGTGGACAAGAAGATATATTGCCTATAGATTTCTCATGTCCTTATTTACTCGGAAATCTAGGGTTATGCTCGTCGTATAGGCATTGAGCTGCCCATGCAGCAGGCATATAAGAAGGATGAATGATCTACGCGTGCATCCCGGCCAAGAATTACTGCATAGACAGTGTAACCCTGTCATCAATCAGGAGGCGAGTACATGTTTTTCTGACGTGATCAAACACATTAGCCCTTATAATCCTTGAATCATCTGCGACTTCGAACTCTCTAGGTTATCTCCTGGACATTTTGTTGGGCTGCAAAGACGTTCGCGGTATTTCCCGGACTGCACGGTACAGGACTGAACCTATATTGTTCTGACATTTCTTTTCCTTCTTGTTATATTTGTTCACCTTGATGGCTCGTCTGTTTTTAGCTTAGCCAAGAAGTATGGACGTAATCCCGAGGAAGGTTGAAACCAAATAAATCCGGATGCACTTTCGCAATATTAGTCGCCAGGAAGCCGAATCGAAACGCATGATTTCAATAATGGACCTGTCCTCGGCGTCTCCTGGTGGCCAAATTGGTTCACCCCGCAAGCCGCATATACAAATGACGAGGACTGGCCACCACGATGGCCCGCCGCTTGGGCAACAAAGCCTGCAGCCATGTGTATGCCCAACTTGTGTCAAGAAGCATCAGGATCCCAACAAGAATGGCAAAGATTCGTGTGCTCCACAATGGAGTCCCAAATTCAGGCCGCCATCTGCTCAAATCTGGCATTTCTCAAGATCCACCGACGTTGTTCAAACCAGTACCACTATAATCGTAGACATTATACTGCTGCTCGGACTTATCTGGTCCCCATCTTTTTTTAGTACTTCCGTTGACGGATCCGTCGGTGGTCAGCACGAGCTTAAGGCGAGGGTATGTCAGCACGATACATAAATGCAGCTGCAGTTGCTTCAATGGTGAGAGCAAAGACCAATCCGGGGTAAGAGAAAGGTTTGTTATGGAAGCGGGACTTTTTCTGAAAGTATAGAATCCGTAGCATCTGCTTGGCTGCATCCTGAGGGCTCAGGCAGGCGCCCTTAACCTGAACGGGACCATCCGCCGTTACTTGATGTCAGCAACGTCGAGCCATCCAAAAACTACTATTCGACACCCAACAACATTGGGATTCTTTCTCGCAGCCATATACCCACACAGGATCTGTGGGGAATGAACCCACTCAGTGCTGGAAACTCAAACCATGAGCTTCCTGCGATCTAATTGACGAATGATTTTCCGATGGAGCCAAGCCCTGAGGCAACCTGTCGCTCTGCCTAGTGGATGCATGCGCCCTGCGCAATCCTGAAATTGCTGCCCAAAACTTAGCTCAGGAGGGTTTCTGTTGCGATTCTTTCCCCTCTTCCATTTTGATGTCCTATGATCCGATGTCCCTTCGGGGTAGGATCAGCACCTGGAGGTGACGAGAGTCTGCTCCTGGAGGTTGTTTTCCATCCTTTCCGGGCTGATCCCATGGGAGGTGCACACCCTAATGGCAGTGCTATGAAGCACCTGATTGAATGTGAGACAAAGGACGGGCAAGACAGCTAGGTCAGGCACCTGCCCGGTCCATACCTCGTTTTTGCGATGGCGATTATTTATCCTCATCCAGTCGTTGTTAACGCCATTGTCTAATCTCTCCCTGTAAACCTTGTCAAACGGGGCCAGGTGTTCACAGGTTTTGATTGGCGATCCGGACGTGCTGTATATTGGTCTTCTCCGCAACTCTTGTTCTAGACAGGAACGGAGTTCCCTTTCTGAGTGCCCCTTTGCCGTTGCAGGGTGGATTTCTTCATAACCTGCCTATCTCTATCTTAGATATCGTGGGACGGAAGAAGCAAAGGCTCGTCTCGGCCCACAACGATTGGGCCCCGATACCCTTACGTTTACTTAACATCGACGTTTATATTAAACCAGAGCTCCCTGGCCTGCATTGAGACATTACCCGGAAACAATCTGTCCTAGCAGCTCGAAAGCTTCGGGGATATCCTTCTAGCTCTCTCTTTGTGGTTTCTTTGTCCCTTCCTGTGCTTATAAACAACCTCATGCGCCGGTTCTACCAGCCCAGATAACAGCGATGTCTTCAACCTTCAGCTATTTCTCGGGGACGTCAGGCAGTGGCTCTTGCACACACTCGATCAGCAGCGAATCCGATTCCTGGTCCCGTCATAGGTTAGCGCCAACTGGCATTCATCTTCCCTTACTACTTTCCTGTTGATCCTTAGTTTTCGGAAGAAGCTCACCCGTTACAGTGGCATTATGCCTCAACAACCATCAATCTACGGGGTTGCTAGCGAGCCCCCGTTGATTTATCATTCCCATCCAAGGTACCTAATAATGTCGTGTCGCTTCACTTCCTATTGGAGAATGAATTTATCGTACTGAGGTGCACTCGTCTAGCGCCAAGCGGTTCTCTCCCCCACATCCTATAGACAACCAGTCTGGTACCATGAGGCCACCAAAGCAAGTATCACCGGAGTTTGAGCTTCCTATGCCGTACAGCGGACTTCCGGTGACTTCCCACGCCTCTGTTGGGATAACTGTCTCGCCCGTGGGGCTATTACCGCGCCCAATTACTCTTTCGCGAGAGTGGGAACACCCGGCTCACCTACCTGCGGAATCACTTAGGCGCGACTACAATTTTGTCAAGCCAGCAGAAAATCTGGAATACCTGGTCGAGAGGCCTGGTCGGCGTAATTCGGAAAAGTTCAAAGGCACTGCCCGCTATCACTCACAAAGACGGCCGTCCAACCGGGACGAGTTCGATGGACCTCATCAATTGCTAGATATTCCCGCCCAGCGTATTATAGCGGCTCAAGGAAGAGATCTGCCTCATCTCCCCACTAATCTTGATGTTTCAGAGCAAGATCGAATCTTAAACGCAGTGAATGACCGGCTGTCGCAATGCGCATTCGACTTTGTTGCAAAGTATCAATTTCCGATTCCACTTGAACCGGACAAGAGACAGGTGAGGGTTCCCTCAGACCGTGAGTGGACTGAGTGGGTATATCTCCTTAAAAGGCTGGCCACCAAGCGCCGCATTCCCGCCCGGGTCTTGTATAATGGCCAAATCAAGCAGTTAGTCACGGTGCTGGAAAACTCCCTGGAAATGAGGCATGCTGCCAAGCATCAGTCCAGACCCATCAAGGATGATCGAAATGTTCTCCAGCTGGTCTCAGCTGGCACTCAAGTGGCAAAAATTCTTAAAGATGCTAGTGCCATGGAGTACTTAGACCGTCTTTATGCTGATACGGAGAAGCGCATTCAAGATCGACGGACTCGCCGGGTGAAGTTCGCCAATCCTTGAACAAGCCCTGCTTCATTCAAACTTGATGTGATGTCTCCACCTTTATGGCCATTCTTCTTTTTCTGCAGTCCAGTCCCTTTTGGAAACCATTGTGTCCCAAGTCCCGTGGTGCATTTCCCGTTTTCCTTTACCAGGTTATTTCCCAGGAATGACACCTTACGGAAGCCAACGTTTTGGCTTTGGACTATCCGGATTTCCAATTCATTCCATTTGGTCGGAATATCTGATGACCCTTTCTCGGATCCTTATGGTTTATGGAGTAACACAGCACCCACTTTTGGCCCGTGAGACTATCGGTTCCTAAGCCACCCGGAGATCTTTTTTTTCGATGAATCCCACGGATAATGAGATATGCTGAAGCCCAGCACTGAGCCAGTATTGGTTGCCCACTATTGTGCACATCGCACTACTCATTGTGCTTTAGCCCATATCATGACTTGCCCTTTTCTATTTATTTCTTTTCTTCTTTTTGTGCTACCTCGTTCTACATTTTATTGTGGCCTTCTGAGTATGCCTTTCTGTGTTCCATGTCTATACTCTATAATCATGCCGAGAGGGCAGCCATGGGCATTACATTTACCTGTCTTTACGTTTTATGCCCGTTTGTTTTGATGATACTGAATTATATGTATCTGTGGTGCGGCTGCCTGTTTTTGTGATTCCTCCACTCCTACCTTCTCGATGAACGACGATGGATTTTGCTACTGGCTAGCTTTCCCGATACCCGATTGATTATACGTTACTGGATGATTAATGTCTCTCATGTCACCGCTCGTCTTGTTCATAGACTAACCTGGCTGCAACGGTCTGGCTTTCTGAATCCGATGTGCTATTTCCATGGTGGCCTGAATTGCATATGAACCCAGTGATCCAAAGGACAAGAGTGACAATGCACTATTCCACAGCCGGAAATGCTGTGGCAGGTATCTTCCTGAGTTCCCCAATTATGATTTGTTTCCTATTTAACAGGAAACGAGCGGTTGGGGCACCTTTCTAGCTCAACTTTGCGCTTGGCTAAACCACACACTGCGAAGAAGAAGAAGAAGAAGAAGAAGAAGAAGAAGAAGAAAAGGCCAGCTTGGGGTACGACATATTTACCAAGAAGATGTTCATAACTCGACGGCTACTAAGGGCAGTCAATCCATGCCATCAGAGTTCGTAAATCATAAAAATTTCCCGGGTCTCTGACGCCGCAATCCTTACCCAAGTAGTTCAAACTTGCGCTCGAGACTTGTTTCGAGCATCTGATTGTCTGTGTTTACTAACAATATTATGCGGTATCCCATTTTAGTGGGGGCAGCAGAAACAGGGCAGAACGAATGAATGACGAGGAGCTGGTGACAGAGGTATCGAATTCTATGCTCTACCGTATATGGGTATTCTGTGCAACGCACTTAGAATACATACCAACTATATTCATGGTTTATCTCTATAGACAAAACAGACGCTTATATTCATGAAACAAAAGCAGGCAAGGAATATTTACTGAACACCACAAGGACTGGAGACAGTGTAGTGTGTCCATCCAACTTATCAACTTTTAGGAAAAACTCTTGTCCAAACATCAGCTAAAAACCACACTGATGATTGTAGCATAGACACCGGTGAAATTCTGCCCCGGTTCTTCCACATCAAGACTCCAGCGACTGCTATACTCGAGATGACCACAGACACGAGTCCATAGCCCAGAATGCTACCCTGCCTGCTGACCACCTTGACGACGTCCGAATACCGCTGAGTGCTGAAACTGACCCGGGCGTACTGTGTCTTCCACCCCAGGCTAGGCACGTAGAGGTCCAGCGCTTCCTCGATAGACTTGCGAATTTTGTAAAGCGGGGTCTTCACGCCCCAGCGCATCTCGAGGTAATTTTGCTTGGATAGGTCGTTGATGGCGTGCGCATCTGCTGTACGTTGATCTGTGTATGCCTGAAAAGCAGTTCGACGGGATTCGCGGCGAGATTCGAGACTCGTGGTCAATTCGTATGCGCCGTGCTTATCTAGGAAATCGAATAGAACCCGGATATCTTCGAGACCTGCGTTGAGGCCTTGTCCGTAGAAGGGAAGGATGGCGTGAGCGGCATCACCGACAATGACCACATTATGTTCATAATGATGGGGCTTGCTCTTAATGCTGATCAAGGGAAGGTGGGGGTTTTCTTTGAATTGCTCTTCCAGGGCTTCTGGGGTGATGAGATTTGGGGTGACACCAGGGAAGTTGGCATCGAAAGATTCGAACAATTTCTGCGGTGAGCTCTCCAACTGCGCATAGTGGGCGGCTGGAGCGAACAAAGTGCATGTAAATGATTTGTCAGGCGACGGGAGGGCAATAAACATGAATTCCTTTCCGGGCCAGATATGCAGATGGTTCGGAGAAATACGGAAGTCGCCGCTATCTGACGGTGGAATTTGGAACTCGCACCACAAAGTGTCGATGTATTCCTGTTGGTAGTCTACTCGGGAGAATTTCATCATGTGGTATCTCGAGGCGGAATGGGCGCCGTCTGCACCAATTAAGTAGTCAAAGCTTACTTCGATCTCGGGGACCCGATTAGAGGAGCCTGGGAGGGGAACCTCTCCTGGGAGTCGACGTTCAAACCATGCTCTGTTTGAGTGGAAGTCGGCTCCTGTTAGTTTGTGGTTGAAGAACAATTTGACATTCGGTGTCTGCTCTAGCTCGTCGAGGAGTGCATTATTCAGGGTGCCTCTGTCTACTGAATTGATGGCCTGCGAGCCTGTTAGAGAATGCTCTTTACTAGGTCATCGAAGGTCGATCGAACTGGTCAGCACTAACCTGGCCATGAACGTCGTATGCCTGTGCGGCTTCCCAGAGTTCTCCATTGTCTCTACCGTGAATCATACGACCATGCATTGGGATTGCATCGTCCAGAACCTTGTCGATCATCTCATGACGATGTGAGCCCTTTAGAGATGTAATGCCCCGCTCGGACAGGGCGAGATTAATAGACTTGGTGAAATTCAATGGGATTGTAGTAGGATCACGGAGGTCTGCATGTTACTCATAGCGTGAGAATGAAAGTCCCCCACAAAGCCATGCATACGAAATGCAGAAAAATGATGTCACTCATGCAGCAGGGAATCATTTCCGATATGATATCCTTTCACTTTGTAACATACAGTAACATTGCACATATATATCATGGAAATAACACACGAGCGTAGACTCACCTCCACGCAACTCATATAGTTCGACATCGTCGCCTCTGGCTGCAGCATATAGGGCTGCCAGAGAACCGACCGGTCCGGCACCTACAATGACAACCTTTTGCTTCCTCGGGAAATCCTGTGCCATGTTGACTGCAAATCAGGAGCAGATCTATTAGGCAAAGTGTAACTTTGTTTCTCTTGAAAATTTCTCCTCTATATTGTTAATCATTATAACTAACTGATGGAACCTTTTCACGTGGTGATCACGTGTAAGCGGCATCGGATGATTTCTCCCGATCACAGTAAGCGTCGGTGGCGCCATACAGTCAAATTTCGCCCATCTACATCACGTGATAAATAAGACGCGCGTCTAACATGCGCTTATGGCTGCCTGTTCTAGAATCCAAATGGACTAACTCTGTTGAGATTGGACCGACGGGCGTATCCGCGGGGGATTTTCCCAATTTTTCCCATCTTCTGCACGCATTACCCACACAGGATACCCTATCTTAGCTTTTGTGGCGCACTTGTTGCGCTGACATCTTCTTCTCTTTCTTATCTTCTTCTTATTCATCTGTCCCTCACAATATGGCAGCAGAGGTCGCAGCTCGGAAATGTATTGGGGTGGATTGCGACAAAGCCGCGGGCACTCTGCAGTGTCCGACATGCCTTAAGATGAGCACGGATAGCTTCTTTTGCTCGCAGGACTGTTTTAAACGGAGCTGGGTAGGTTGTCTTTGCTTGACCTATAAGGCTCACATGTACTACATTCTTTTTGGTTGCATGCACTAATGCAATGTTGATCTAGAGCGAACACAAGCTCCTGCATAAATCAAAAAGTAATTTCCTCACCAAATTATTTCCGCCGAAGGTAGTTTCTGAACCAGATCCAGCCACGGGACTATTCAACCCTTTCCCAGCCTTCCAGTTCACCGGTTCCTTGAGACCTGTTTACCCGTTGTCAGCACGGAGAACGGTTCCGAAGTCCATTCCTCACCCCGACTATGCTAAGGATGGCATTCCTCGATCAGAGCAGAAGTTTATCGGCCGCCATAACATCACAATCCTGAACAAGGAAGAACAGGAAGGTATGAGGAGAGTTTGTCGCCTTGCTCGTGAGGTTTTGGATATCGCCGCACGCGAGTTGAAGCCTGGCATCACGACTGATTACCTTGATGAAGTGGTTCACAAGGCCTGCGTGGAGCGCGATGTAAGTGGCTATTACAACCTTGGAATACTTCCCGATCTGGAACAAGTCGTTCGATACTGAGCTGCGTACAGTCCTATCCGTCACCATTGAACTACATGCACTTCCCCAAGTCCGTCTGCACATCCCTTAACGAGACCATCTGTCACGGTATCCCTGATCAACGCCCGCTTGAGGACGGCGACATTATTAACATCGACGTTACATTGTATCACAATGGCTTCCATGGAGATCTTAACGAAACCTATTATGTTGGAGACAAGGCTCGGTCAAACCCAGATGCTGTCCGAGTAGTGGAGACGTCTCGGGAGTGCTTAGAGAAGTCCATTGAGTTGGTGAAGCCCGGTATGCTGTTCAGGGAACCAGGAAATGTCATTGAGAAGCATGCAAAGAGCCGGAACTGCAGTGTGGTCAAGAGCTATTGTGGACATGGCATCAACCAGCTGTTCCACTGCGCTCCTAATGTCCCTCACTACGCGAAGAACAAGGCGGTGGGAACTGCAAAGCCTGGAATGTGTTTCACTATTGAGCCCATGATCAACATTGGTACTCACAGGGACCGCACATGGCCCGATGACTGGACCAGTACCACCGCCGATGGATCTCTGTCCGCCCAATTCGAGCACACACTTCTGGTGACGGAAGATGGTGTTGAAGTACTGACGGCTCGCCTACCAGACTCTCCTGGTGGGCCCATCCCTATGCCGACAGACCAGTGAAGCGAAGAGCGAAGCATGATGCAGATGTCATAGAAGACTGTTAGATTGAGCGTGATTAGAGAATACGGCTTTTTATGCCAATTTGGCGATTCCATCAGGGCATGGCACATTATCCATCTTGAGTGCGGTCTCAATAGACTAGCTAAAAATAAAATAAAATAAAATAAAACTCAAGTAGAATACTACGGTTGTACTCCGTAGGCTCATTGGTCTCGCCAATAATATTTCGACATTGCATTGAAGACGAGAAATGCACTCTGTATTGCTATTGGCCGCACTGTCCACCGCCATAATCAAGTCTACTGAACTCTATCGGCAATCTCCTTGGCTCTATCTATGGCCGAGAGCCGAATCAGCCAATGGTCGTCTGGCTTTTCCGAACCTCACCCTTCAATTTGTAAGCCAGCGGGGTCGCTTATCATCACGTGATGTAGAGGATGACCGAAATCGGTAATGTGCTTGTCTGGTATCTTGTCGTGATTAATTACTCTCTGGTCTCTGGGTTGCGGAAATGGTGTAGTGAGCATCATGACACCAGAAGGGACACAATCAGAAACGTCCCCATTGCTGGGGCCGCAAGGCAATGGTAATGCTTTCCATCCTCCTTCAAACGGTGCCATCTCTGACTTGCGTGATTCCGAGTCGGTAGAGCGAGATGGTGTACCACAGGAAGCGCAAGGCAAGGATGAGATGGATGAGAGGCCAAATTTACGCTATATATTCCCCGCGATTTCAATTGGAGTATGAACGGACCTCTCTAGAGACTTGGATACCCCTATGCTGATTATGCCAGGTCTTTTTATCTGCAGCTGACCAGACTATTATCATGGCCAGTTATGGGCAGATTGGCAGTGATCTCAAAGCGCTCAATCTGACAAGCTGGATCGCTACCTCTTACTTTCTGACATTGACATCGTTCCAGCCGTTATACGGAAAACTAAGTGATATATTCGGTCGGAAGGCATGCCTGTTGTCAGCGTATGCTATCTTCGGCATTGGCTGCTTGTTTTGCGGTCTAGCGCAAAACATCCATCAGTTGATTGCTGCGCGGGTATGTGTTTAATGATTCATCATACTGGTACAATGGCTTACGGGGGTACGTCAGGTTTTCCAAGGCGTTGGAGGAGGCGGTATGACTACCGTTGTCAGCATTTTGTTGAGCGATATCGTTCCGCTCCGGGATCGAGGTGTTTGGCAAGGGATTATCAACATTATCTATGCTACTGGATCTGGAATTGGAGCACCATTTGGTAAGAAAGGCTTTGGCAGTAGTTGGTGGATTCGATTAACGCGTTCCTTACACAGGAGGTATACTGGCCGATTACATTGGCTGGCGCTGGTATGGTTCCTAGTCCGTTGTTTAAAAAAATGCGAATTTCTAACACAACCTCTAGGGCTTTCATCGCTCAAGCTCCCATCTGTGTTGTCGCATTCACGGCGGTTTCGATCATGCTAAAGTTGCCGTCGAATGAAGATAGCCATTGGAAAGACAAGCTCCGCCGCATTGACTTTCCAGGAGCGATTATTCTTGTTGGGGCAGTTCTTGGTTTCCTCCTCGGCCTCGACCGGGGCAGCAATGTGTCCTGGACTATCCCGGTAACTATTATTTCGCTGAGTGTATCGGCTGTCTTGTTCGTGCTCTTTGTTGTGGTAGAGGTCTTCTACGCAGCTGAACCATTTGCACCTGGCCATATTATCTTCGACCGGACCTTCTTCGCTAGCTACAGCTGTAACTTCTTCAGTTTTGGAGGTTGGCTCGCAGCGCTTTTCTATATTCCACTTTATTTTCAGGCTGTAGACGGCGTGTCCGCTACTGTTTCTGGATTGCGCCTTCTGCCTAGTATTCTTGCTGGCGTTTCCGGTTCTCTTTTCGCTGGGTTCGCCATGAAGTGGACTGGAAGGTACTTCTGGCTGACGGTAGTTGGATATTCATTACTCACCCTGGGGGTCACCATGATTTTCCTTTTCTCCGGCGGCTACGTTGAAAGCCTTATTCCCATGATCGTGGGAATGGTTATTTCGGGTTTCGGTAACGGAATCGGTGTTACGACGACATTGATATGTCTCAGTAAGCTCACTGGCACATTTGCGAACACCAGAGTTGTTCTGACCTCGTTTGCAGTCTCAAATTCGACGCCCGAAGACCAGGCAGTTGTGACAGCCTGCTCGTACCTCTTCCGATCTCTGGGCTCAGTAATTGGCCTGTCTCTATCTTCAACGGTAGTCCAGCAGATTCTCAGAGGCCGGCTGAGGTCTGCATTGCGCGACAGCAAGGATATCGACCGTATCGTTGACGGTGTGCGGCAGAGTCTCGACTTTATCAAGACCCTTGATCCGAGTGTTGCGAAGGTGGTTCGGGGCTGCTACGGATGGGCCATGAATAAAGGCTTTGCGTTTATGATCGCCATAGTGTTCTTTGCCTTTGTTAGCAGCTTGTTCATCCGTGAGAAAAAGCTGAGTCGTTGATTCGAGCTGACGAAGAATCCATCCGCGAAGTCTGCCGAGACACGAGGGTATGGCAATTATTAGAAAAGGCAGCGAGGAAATTGGAATGAATTGCAGTATATAGATGACAATTAGATAAAGCATGGTTACTGTTTGCGAAGCGCAGCATGGGTCCCTTTTGTGCTTTACCACCACTTATGCATGGCTTTGCAATGCTTCTTTCTTTTTTCTTCTCAATTTAACCATTGTAGATATAGTCTCGAGCTCAAACCTCGAGTTCATATTGTATTTGATTCTATTCCCCACTTACTAGCTCTTGTGGTTTACCGTAGGCATTAATTTGCTGCAAGTCCGAAGGCGGTCATTTGACGGACTTAAAAGTAGAAGTCCGCCTCCAGCATTTATTATTTCCCAATCATTCATTGACGTTATTTATACTACACGTTCGGCTTCAGACTCGTCACGCTGTCATCTTCTTTGTTTGGTTTTTATATTTTTTAGGCTTTCCTTTCATCTTTATCGCATATTTCGCGATAATAATGACCTCTTTTCTTAGCTCTTAACCCCTACTCCGTTGCATATACCGCTATGTCGGAATCTCAATCAAGATCACGGTATCGTCCGGTTCTGTACCTGCTCACTGGTGTCGCGGCAGCCTACGCTCTTGTTTACATCAACAATCTCATCATCTCTTCCTCGTCCCAACCATCCCTCCGCCGCCGAAGAACTATTCGCCGCCCGCGCGCCTTGAGACGACCGGAAGTCCGACCCGTCGAAACTCCTTCATCTCGAGCAATCACACACCTGGAGCAGTTAGAGCAACAGAACGGAGTATACGGGACATTCCGCATAGAAACTGAAGATGGCCGACGTGTGGAGAGTGGGTTGCTCCCGTCGTTGCTTGCGACACGGGACCAGCTCATGGAGGAAGTCGGTGTCCCCGAAGCTCATGCGGAGCGGATGCGCGAGATGATGGAAGACACGTTTTTGGAGTCATTCCTCGCCTTAGATTTCCCACCAGCGCATACCTTGGAGGAGGGAACTCCGGAAAGGACCTATTTGACTGAGCAACTACAGCGGCGTGGGATCTCGCATGAGGGTATAGAAAGGGCCTTGGCTCGGTTTAATGATGACAGCAACTACGGGGAAGAGTTACGTCGTCGTCGGCAGAATGGGGAGAGAGTTACTTTGTCTACTTCTACCTTCTCGGGTGAACCTTCGCCACGCCGTAATATGGCCGGTGAAATGGTTGACGGTGCGGAGACAGTAGTCGATGATCAGAGCGTGTTTTCCTGGCGAGAACCGAACAGAGACACTTCTCCGACGAGAGAAGGCCAGAATTTGCTCAATCTACTTTACCACATCGCAGAAGATCAGGCAAGGAGAGATGGCTATATCCATAGAGGGGTAACATGCAATAGTTGTGGTGCCATGCACATCCAAGGCATTCGGTACCGATGCGCAAACTGCATCGATTACGACCTTTGCGAGACGTGTGAGGCGATGCAGGTTCACATCAAGACCCATTTATTCTATAAAGTACGGATTCCAGCTCCTTTCTTGGGTAATCCTCGGCAATCTCAACCTGTTTGGTATCCTGGAAAACCGTCTATGCTCCCACGCAGTTTGTCTCGGTCCTTGGCCAAACGTTTGATGAAAGACACCAACTTCGAGAACACGGAATTGGACGCCCTTTGGGATCAGTTTCGCTGTCTGGCGAACCATGAATGGACCGATGACCCTAATAAACTGTATATGGCAATCGACCGAAAAACATTTGATCGTTGCTTCGTACCGAACACCTCTGTCCGTCCACCGCCACCAAGTCTCATCTACGATCGGATGTTTGCTTTTTACGATACGAACGGCGACGGTTTAATTGGCTTCGAAGAGTTCTTGAAAGGTCTTGCGAGTCTTAATAATAAGAGTAACGATGAAAGACTGCGCCGTGTCTTCCGTGGGTATGATATTGATGGCGATGGCTACGTGGAACGAAAGGATTTCCTACGAGTATTCCGGGCTTATTACGCTCTCAGCAGAGAGTTGACGCGAGACATGGTTGCGGGCATGGAAGATGACTTTTTAGAGGGTGGCGCACGAGATGTTGTTCTCGGGAGTCAGCCGATCAGTTCTGCATTCCCAGGCAGCATCCCCACTGGAGAAGTCTCTAGGACTGGAGAAGGGAAGCGGGTCAATCATGAAGGGGACATGGAAATCATGGACAACGAGGGCATCTTGCGCCCCGATGGAACCGACACCGGTGACCGGCATGCTGTCGTCGGTGATGCTGCCGTCAGAAGCCGGTACGGAAGTATACGACCGCTGTTTCCATCTGTCCGGCTACCCAATCAGGATAGAAGGAGAAGAAGAAGAAGAAGAAGCCTGGCGGCTGATCATGTAGACGATGCTAGCAGTTCTGACGGCTCCAGCTCGTCGATTGCCACTGATCGCTGGCCTCCAGTCGAGCACATCCGCGATGAAGACATTGTGACAGCTCTTGGAGCCTATGTCCCCTTGTCTGAGATTACCGACCCAGTCGACAGGGCTCGGATCGGCACGGCCGTATACCACAGGATGTTTGACGATGATGATAGACGAGTGGATGCGGCTCGTCGGCACGGTATTGATGAGCGATGGCGGCGAAGGGCATTCTACACCGACGAAGAAGATGGTGCGACTGCTCCTGAGGACTATGAGACTGACTCGAACGTGGGTGACGTGTCAGTCGAAAATGATCTCCATAACGAACAGTCAGAATATGAGTCACATCCGCCATCACCTCGCTCTCGGTCTTCGTCTAAAGTGCGGTTCCAGGACGACGTCACTGATGACTATGATGTAAGGTCAAACCCATCGACATCATCACGCAGCATATTCGTTGGCGAGCGGTGGGGAGGTTTTGAAATTCCTGAAGTTGAAAGGGATGTTGGAAAGGAAATATTATATCAGGTCACGCAACAAGGTTTCAATGAACTACTTGATATTCTGTTCAAGCCAAAAGAAGATGTGCTCATGGAAGTCTATCGGACGCGCGCCGAGCGCAAGATCTGGGCCCGAGAGATTGAGCTCGTAGAGCAGATGGATGCCGGAAAGCATTTTCCCGAACAGGATGAGCGAGCCGTGGACAACGAGGTGGAAGAGGAGTCAGAGGCCTCCCTACATAACCCCTTTAATGACAGGCCAATTGAAGAGCTGCTTGACCGGGCGGGATATTCTATCCGGAGCCCGCCTTTAGAGCCTGTGCGAAACGGTCTTGTTCTTGTGCCACCATCCCCGGAACTGAGACTCCCGGACGACGACATACGGCCAACCCATCTCGCCAACCCTGAGGAGGATGAGGACCTATCAGAATCTGCCTTCCCTGAAGTCGAACAGGAAGAGCTTCATTTTGGCTCCATTGCCCTGTCACCGGAATCTCCAGTATCTGAACGGAGCCGGTCATCAGCTGTTGATCTCGAGTTTGACCCTACGTTACCACACCATCGTCCAAACGAAGATACCCAAGAGCTACCTAATATGACTGAACCTCATGTTGACTATTACAACGCCTCACCAACGCACTCCACCTTCCAGGATTCCCTCCCCGACGAACTCCGCCTCCAACCTAACGGTTCAACCTCTTTCCCTGCACCGCCATCCATAGCCGCCTCCTCCCCCGAAGCAGAAGCAACCGCACCCAAACTGTCCCCCTCACCTATTCAACCTCTACCCCCTGCATCCACTTCAACTCTCCCGCCTCGAGACGGTCCCACCATGCCCCCGTCCCCACTGATTCTCTCCCGCTGGGCCTACCTTAATGAAGTCGAGCGCGAAGCCAAAGAACGTGGAGGTCTAGGTGCCAAACTAAGCTTTGAAGAATTCTCGCGACGTATGGCGGCAGATCGGGGCCGGAGATTAGCGTTTGTGGCTAGTTGGATTGAGATGGCTAGTTTTTAGCGTTGGTGTGCATGCTCTCCATCTACACCTCCTTTCTCTCTGCGTTCCGTTCAGGAGTGTGTTTTATGTATATACCTAACTTCGTTCGTGTATATTAAATGCGCTGGTGGAAAAAGTCAGAGTCTTGATATTGTTAGTCTGCATGATGTTATCATGGAATTGGGTTCATCTCTACTTCTCTCAGCTATAAGTCTTATTCTCATGGTCTCCAAGTTATACGGATCAATCAAATAGCCCCTCTCCATGGTTCAATATATGTTATGTACACACAATGTATGATGGTAATGCAAGGGTTGTAGAAAGCATAGCTATCATCATGGTATCAAATTCACCATCGGAAATATAATAATAATATAAAAAGGCACCCCCAAAACTGAATCTAATCCCAATACCTAATCAAACCATCCAATCCACCAGTAACAAGCTTACTCGTCTCCTGAGGATGCCAATCAAGACAAGTCGTCGCGCCACCTTCCTTGCCACTCGCCATAATCTTATGGTACATCTTTCCGGTCTTCCAATCCCAGAAACACACGTATCCGGCACTGTCACCGGAGCAGATAAACTGGCCATCAGGGGAGATCTTAAGGTCAATGCCGTAGCCGGCGTTGTTGTGGCCACGGAAACTCTTTTTCCGGTTTTGACGGAATTTGTCCGTAGCGCCGTAGACGACGATCTGGTTGTCGCCGGATTGGAAGGCGACGTATTTTCCGTTCGGGTGGGGTGCTGCGCGGGTGAGGGCAAACATGTACGGTTCTGCGATGAACTTGATAGGCACGGGGATTCCGTATTCCCAGGCGCGGAGGGATTTGTCGTCGGATGTAGAGATGAATCGGCGGTTGTCGTCGACGAAGGTGATAGTGTTGATTGCTGCCAGGTGATGGTCGTATTCCTGGACCAGTTCGCCGGAGCGTGTGTCGAATTGGACGATCTTTTTGTCGGACATGCCGGCCAGGAACTCGTGCGAGTGTTCGGGGCCTGGGTTGAATCGGATGACGTGGGGTGTTTTGCCGGTTGAGAAGCGACCGAGGCATTTTCCGTATTCGGTGTCCCAGAGTTTGATCTGGCGGTCGTAGGAGGCTGTGAGGAAGGTCTTCCCTGTGGGGTGGAAGTCTGTGTCGGTGATGGCTTTGGAGTGGCCGGAGAAGGTGCGGAGAAGCTCGCGCGAATGGTATGCGTCCCAGATCTTGGCTTTACCGTCTGCTGCAGATGAGAGTAAGAGGTGGCCAGATTTTGGGAAGAAGCGGAGGGATGTGATGGCTTTGGTGTGTGACTTCCAGGTGTGGATGAGTTTCCTCGGGATGAAGTTTTTGGTGCTGCCGGGCTCCCTTCTGAGATCGACGTCCAGATCTTGAGGAATATGCATGTATGTGCGGCCCTGGTAGTCGAACTGCTCGGACCCGTGGAATTCGGTCGTTTCCGTCTTGGACGATTCGTCCTGGTAATCCGTCGCCTGTTTGCTCATGGCAGGCATCTGAGCCGGGGCAATCTCGTCCTCTTCCACGTACTCCTCGTCACTAGCGAGATCCCGATCCTCCGCAGCCTCTGTTTCATCGTACACCACATCGTCATCCTTGTACTTCGCCCATGGGCCTAGGTAAGCCCCTTCACCCTCAACAATGCTCGAATCGCCTTTCCTCTGACGTTTGGCCCGCAACACTGCCGACACCTCCTTCGACGGTTTCATCTGCACTATATTCCGACCCTCAAACTGGGCAGCCTGATGCAAGTCCCCCACAAACTGGCCCGGTAGCCCGGGATTGCGGGTGTAGCCTAAACTTTGGAATGTGCGGTGCTGCGCGGCGAAGGTGGCCGCGCTGATCGCTGCCTCCTCTGCGTACCCGGTTGGCACATTCTTGCGCTTAAGCCCATTGGCCGGGCCATCGGGTTTAAACGGATTCGCGGGGCCTTGATTAGGGCGGGACAGGTCGTCATATGTCGCGTTGTAGGTCAGTGCTTGTGACGATGTATTAGCGAGCATCATTTGCATATGTGCTTGGTCCTGTAAAGCTGTTAGATATCTTATGGTCATAGCGAGAGGCATTTGAATGCGATAGCGATATTTTTGAGAGGGAAACAAACGCAAATCTGGGGACCAAACCTCTGTATTTACTTCTGGCGCTGCGACAACCTTGGTCGCTGTTGGCGCTGTAGTTTGAGCCTGGGGCCGCGTTGTCTCATCGTCGCTGGACTCGTATCCAGTTCCTAGTAATGACGCCATGATATCCGGTATTCTGGGAGTTTCGCAAAAGAGATTCCAGAGGGGGAATTCTCAATCGCGCAGAGGGAAGAGTTGAAGACAAGGGCAAAAGGGCGGCCGCAGTTGGATGAGGTTAAAGGCGGCGGGCGAGTCTTCGACTGGAATTTTCCGGGCGGCGAGAGAGTCCCACTGCGAAGAAATGTCATACATCATGATGTCAACAACTGACTTTGTTGCTTTTATTACTTTCTCTGAATAAAAACAAAAACAGATCGTTAAAGAATGTATTGGATTTCACTACCCCGGTATAGCGAGGGTATCGTACGCTCTTCATTCGCACACTGCTTCAGTGGTATATACAGCACATCGACATCAAGAAGGAATACAGTCGCAACGTAAAACAATACACGCAAAATATCACAATTAAATTGCATCGAACGATGCAGTCTTCATCCACCATCTCCGTCTAATTCGTTAAACCAAAACATTGATCATAACCACTACCTATCGTCAAAATCCTTGTCATAGACATACCCTACATTTTATTTATTTCCTGCTGCATGCTCCGGCATACCGACGCCGCGTCGAAATCGATAACCTGGGTAAGCCCAGTTTGGCGACTCGAGTGCGTCGAGGTGCCACGCCGAAGAGTGTTAACATGCTCGATCCAGTCTCACTCATCGCAAGACAAAACAGCGTATCACACGACACTTTGACCGGAACGGTCACGGGGCATCGCATGCTTCATTCCGTCACGAACTCAGTGAGACTCGTCGCGGATCAAGGCAACGATCATGCTGTACAGGTAGAAGAAAAACATCAAAAGGTGGAAACCCAATTTGATAAAGGATTCCTGGAATCGAGGTCAGCTGGCATTCCGAGTAAATGATGACGTAAATCCTGAGTGACCGACCTTCTTGTGTACATTGAGCTTGCGGAAAATCTCGGTCGCATCGAGAAGATGCGCGTTATCGAAGATTCTAAGCGGTACGACGTCTGATTAGTATAACCGTCCACGAGTAGCGCTCTTTTCGAGTCTAGGTTGGAATAAACGTACTTCTTGGCATTGAATGCCAACAGGGGCAGGTTCAACAAGATCGCAAGCCAGTAGCCATTGATCACAAACAAGAAAGTCAGGAAGGCATGGACGGCAGCTTCGGGGATGATGTAGGCGTTGAGACGGTTGCAGAGGTCAATAGGGTTGATGTAGTCACTGCGGGAAGGGAACGCGGGTTAGCTCCGTCATTTCGTCGCAATCGCTTAGCTCGAGGTGGTTCCGGCGTGGATGATGGAGCTCTCCAACCTGAATCACCACAAGCAAACGAGCTTCTAAGGGAGAGGACAGCATACCATTCCAGATCGCTGTACATGATAGTGAAGAACACCTGCAGAAACAGGTTGACGGCGTTGATCAACACCGCCAACAGGTAGAGCCACGCTTCGCCGGACATGCTGGGCAGACTCGAGAGGTTGTGCTTGGGAGAAGCGTTGGGGGCTTTAAAAAAAGGGGGGAGGGGAAAAGAAGAGAAGGATGGCCGCTCTCAGGGAGTAAGTGAGGAGGCTGAGCTACTCAAAGGTAGTAAATAAGGAGAAGGCACCCGGTAAAAGAAGACGAGAGGATAAATTGGAGAAGTGGAAAGACAAGAACTGGAGACGACGATTGGACTGGATTTGATGGACGAATCGGTGTGGGCGGTGAGACGGACGGAAGTCTGGAGAAATCACCTCTTGAATGAGACTGTACGGTATGGTAATGGTACAGCACACACGAGGCTTTGAACGATAAAACATATTTCCGATAGAGGATTAAGACCGATATCACCAATAAATCTCAGCAAAAGAACCCAAGGGAGGACAAGCAACGTGATGTTATCATCGTGCGGTTCAGCGATATCGCTGTGGGATATCTGATAGTATACAGAACTCTAATCTACTAAAAAGCGGAGACTCCCTTGTCAACACACCACAACCAGATGATGCCTCGGATTATGGTCCTTACTGCTAGAGGTTAGATGACCATATCTTGATTTCCATGCTAGGTATATGTTCCATCATATAGTAGGAATAATATGGTGGTACGTGATGTCCATCCTGCCTGGCCCCAATTACTCTAACGCAGAACGTGGATGACGTGAGGAAACACGTGTTTCTATCCGCATCTGGTGTCTTCCTACTGCATCGAGGCCCCTCGTACTGTATGTATGAATGTATGTATGTAAACATCGGCTATCTTATCGCCGTAAGAATCTCATTGCTCATGGGCGTATACTTACACTTCCGGAGAGTCGTGTCTACCCTAGTAATCATTAGGGCAGGGGTAAAGTGCACATAACACAAAGCAGGGAGGTAAATCAAGAAAAAAAAAAAATAAAAAAAAAGACAAGAAAAGAATTGATGCGGGTTTGACTTACGAATAATCCTCACGAACCGATTTTTATATCGCCAATGACTTTAAAATTGTTGCTGTCTAGACAACTGCAATATGAAAAAAAAAAAAAAAAAACCAACACAAGCAATAAAGAGACATGATATCTCTTCTGTCCAAAACTATCCAATAATAAAAACCGGAGACTACACCAGTCTCACCGCACGTAGATGAGAGGGCATACGAGAAGAGAATGCTATAAGATATCAAGCCAGCTATTATCGCTTCTCGATAAGGAAAACATGCATCGCTCCATAGGCAATCACAATGAACACCCCGGATATAACGCCCAGCCCGATCACATCCTTCCAAAAGGCCAACGTATCGAATCCGAAGGCGCTCAGAATGGAGGCCCCCGGGACCTCGATATCAAGTCCATACTTGTGATCGATTAATGTGAGGAACGTTACTTCGTTGACGATCAAGGCTTCGAATCCGTAGTGGAAGATGGACAACTGGAAATCGGTCTGGGTCAGCATGCTACCTAACCACACCCAAGGAGTAGAAACTTACGGTCTGCAGCCACAAAGCGGACTTGGGAATCGCATCGTGATTGAGCAACAGTCCAGCAAATAACAGGCTGAACAACATTACCAGGCTGCCAATCAAGTTGGCCACTCCTCCATCACGAAAGATGATGCCGATAAAGAGGCAGATGTTGGCGGCTGCCAGGTTGAATAGGACAAGCACCAAGATAAACCGTAAAAACTCCGGCCATGCCGGGATTAGTCCGGTCATGGGATACACGATCACTCCCATAATGACCGGGGGAAGAAGTCGCAAGGGCACGATATCAAATACCACCTTGGCTGCGAAGTACGTGACGGGATGATAGTAGCCATTGGCCCGTTCGCGGACAAACAGGAGTCGCTCGGCTGAGAACACCGTGAGACTGGTAAGTGTACTGAATCCAAACAAGGCTAGGACGAAGAAGAAGAGACCCAGTCGATTTTGGAAACCCTTGATATCGTCCGTCAATCCATAAAACAGATATCCGCACAATACAGCGAGTAAAATGGAGATCGCATAATGTGTTAGCATCAGCATCGGATTCCGATACAGATTCCGCCAAGTTCGCTGAGACAAAATGACAAACTGTCGCAACAGGCCGACCCGGGCATAACTCTTGGGTATCCCAGTAGGAGGGCCCGAAAGGAAGTCCGAGTTGACTGAACCGTTAGCGGTACGAGCATGCTGGACGGCTGCCACGATCTCGTCGTGGACGGAATGAGCAACATCCGAATTGGAATAGTTTGCAACCAAAATGTCGAGATCTGTTTGACCTGGAGCAACGGGAGGTATTTCGTCAGGGTCATAAAGGATCTGGGGCGGGACATTGCCCTGCTGACGATGAAGGCGCAACCATTGTTGAGGATTCTCCGCCACGTCACCGACATCCTCCTCATCCGTCTTAGGGGTAGCAGGACGTTCACGATCCTTCTTCCGGGAATAGAGCTGTTTATCCTGGCGTTGTTTGAGTGAGACTCGGCGGCCATTCTTCGGCCTTCGGTTTGCCTCCAGTGTACTACTAGAATTATCCTCAATGCTCGCGTTTGATGCACTAGCAACTGACTTGACAGCCCGCAAACTACTCGATGCGGTCTTAGGTGGGTCTGAGGGAACGTCTAACAAAGGAGATGTGATATCATCGTTGTGTGACCGGGTAACGCTGGCATGCATCGTAAGATCCACGAGGTAGTCCGCGATATTGAATCCAGGAGGGCAAGAATATCCAGAATTGTCGAAATACTGTTGGCATGCCGAGAAGGGGCCAGAGTATACAGTCTTTCCTTGTGCTAGGAGGACAAGCCGGTCGAACAGGGCGACGATGTTGGATCGCGGTTGATGGATAGTAAAGATGACTGTGCGGTTGTAAGTCTTCGCCAGGGTTACTAAGCATTCGACTACATTGAATGCATTGAAAGCGTCCTACCCAACTATGTTAGCGATTTTCAGCTGCTAGCTATTCGAAATGTTTGTCTTACCAGTCCGCTGGTGGGCTCATCCAGGAAGAGAATACTAGGGCTAGTAACCAGCTCGCAGGCAATTCCTACTCGGCGCTTCTCGCCACCAGAGATACCCCGGCCTTTTCCTTCCTCTGATCCAATTAGCTGGTCCCTAATATGATGGATACCAAGCTGCTTTTCAACCTCGAATACCCGCTGCTCCTTGGCTGCTCGGCTCATGTCCCGCGGAAGTCGCAGTAACGCGCTCGTTAGGATCGTTTCATGTACGGTCAAGGTAGGGAGCATGGTGTCTTCTTGGTCCACGAACCCTATCATGCTCTTGAAATCATGGTCGTTTATCTTTTCTCCGTTGACATAGAAATCACCGCGGACAGCGCCTCGCTTATTCTTTCGAGCAAGAATATCGAGGAACGTCGTTTTGCCCGCCCCCGAAGCCCCCATGATGGCCGTAATCTGACCAGGCAGTGACACACCCTGGATGCCAGATAGAATTTCCTTTCCGTTCAAGAAATAAGATACATCGTCCCAATACAAGGCCGCTGGCTTGTGATCCACCAAAAGTTTGGCAGCTTCATCGTCCGAATCGTCGGAGAGAGGCAGCTGGATACGTCCCCGATATGATCTCCGCGACAAGTACCACACAGTCAGAATCACCGCCACGACAAAGAGGGCACAGCCAGCAATTACACCAGCGATGAGAGGTGTGTTAATCTGTTTCACAGGACGCGTATATCCGGGAACATCTGTCTTGTACAAGCATTCTCCAGAGTGGCAATTCAAGGTGATACTCTCGTCCCCAAAAACGCTCTTAATCAAGTCGTCCATGGAAGGTTCCTGGAACTTACTTCCATCTTCCACACTGCCGCCAATGGTAGACACCGATGTGAAAGAGGCAGGGCCTTTGATAGTCTGGTCGAGAAAGTCTCCGATATCAATCGAGCCCTCTTCACCGCAGAGCATGCGCCCTGGAATACACTTGCATCTGATATTTTCGCATTTGTAGTGAGTTTTGTTTCGGTCATGAGTAGTTTCCAAGCCCCAATCACATGTATCCAGACCGCAGTAGAACGATTCCTTCTGGTCCACCCAGAACTGAAAATTGCAGGAATGATCCTCCGCCTTACAGGAGAATGTCACCTGGGGCTTCTTTTCCTTGAGCTGATCGAGAATTTTGCGGTTGGTCACATCGCACATCTGAAAGTTTTCCTTGACCGTGACACCTTGTGTATAACAGACGCCCCCTTCACTTTCAGGCATCATGGCATTGCAAGCATCATTCGTCTGACAGACATTGCAGTTAATTCCATCCCAGCCATCTTTACAGTCACAGTACTTGTCTGATCGAGGGGTCCTCTCGCGGCCGTCGGCCAGCGATCCACACGTCGGCTTCGAGCAGTCCTCGCCAGCAAACCCGGGAGGACAGACGCACGTTCCAGATAAATTGTCACAGGAAGCAAACTGGGCGCACTGGAAAGCATCTAGTTGGCAGTTGAAGCATGGCGGACAATCGGCTGGGCGTTTATCGAAGGCATTGAAGAGCGGAGAGACAACACGGGAGTCGGAATAGTTGCTCTGTGCTACAGCTGCAGATGCAAATAACGAGAGCAGGGCAGCTAAAAGGAGCTGCGACGGTGATTTTAATCGCATTGTGATCGATGTGCGTAGAACTCGGACAGCAATGGCCTCCTCGCTCGCAATCTGGTCTCGGGCCAAGCGGAGTAACCAGTGCGGAGTAACTAACGACAGATTGAATTAGCAGGTAATGTATGACATTGGTAACGACTATTGGTAGATGTTTGACCGCACGTTCTATGGGAAGGAAGAAAAGTGCAGAATGATCTCACAAATAAAAAGACCGAGAGAAACAAAACAAGGCACAGAAGGAGAGTGGTGAGATGCAGGGAAACAGATGTAGACGTAGTTGAGAGGCTGAGTGGACGGGAGCGCAAGTCACCGATGACGCGGGCGGAGAACATGCAGGAGCCGGTGCCTGACAGCCTGGGGCATCCACATGTATGCAATCTAAACAATAGTGCAACGTATATTCGTGCAACACAATATCATTCAAGCCCATGGGCAGGTGATAATGAATCGTATTTACTTCGAGAAAACCAGAGTCTTTAGTATTCAGGCTCATCATATACTCCCAAAGTTTGGCCGAAGTTTTTGGACTTTGGCCTGAAATCCGGGGAGCCGACGCTTCATCCACGTGATCTATATTTAATCCGATCACCAAATCGAGAAGCGAGTCACTTTTAAACCCATAAAAAGGCAATATCAAAGGAAACACAGCTCTTGAGGGATAAGATACGTAAATTCACCATCACCATGGTCCAGGTCAAAGACTTTGCTGTGGAGCAAGTATGTGTACATCCTCGATCGCCCCCACGACCCCGCATAGATTCAGGATCTTTGCTAACCCATAGCAGTGGATGGACAAATATGAAAACAATGCCAAATACAACATAGCTGAGACGTGCTGTGCCTCCATCTCAGTGAAAGATCTTCAAGAGCTGTCTGAGGATAAACCTCTCAGCCCATTAGACCTCGCTACGAAACTCAGCTACGGTGCAATTCGAGGCTCGGAGCGGCTTCGAGGGACCCTGGCCAACCTCTACTCGATCAAGACACCATCCCCGTTGCCTTCCGACAATGTCTTGATTACCCCAGGCGCTATTCAGGCTAATTTCCTTCTGCTCTATGGGTTGATTGGACCGGGTGACCATGTCATCTGTCATTACCCCACATATCAGCAGCTCTACTCGGTTCCAGAGTCGCTTGGAGCAGAGGTGAGTCTGTGGAAATCGAAGGAAAATGACGGATGGAAATTGGATATCAGCGAATTGAAGGAGTTGATCCGACCGAATACCAAACTGATTATACTTAAGTACATCACTCCTCTTCCTCCTCACCCTGCAGATTCGTCCAACAACATATCTAACTCAGGCTCTTGCTGGTAGCAATCCACAAAACCCTACTGGGGCTATCATTCCTCAGGCTACCCTGGAAGGGATTGTGGAGATTGCCCGTAAATTGTCGATTTATGTTCACGCAGATGAGGTGTACCGGCCCATCTTCCACTCCATCACCCCCATGGAGCCTGAATTTCCATCATCCCTCCTATCACTTGGATATGAGCGTACAATTGTGACAGGCTCTATGTCCAAAGCGTATAGCCTGGCTGGAATCCGTGTGGGATGGATTGCCTCTCGAGATCAATCTGTCATAGAGGCGTGCGCTTCTGCGCGGCACTACACTACCATCTCGGTGGGCCAGTTGGACGATGCCATTGCCAGCTATGCTTTGGATGCGAGCTGCATCCACAATATCCTAAAACGGAATATTCAACTAGCGAAAACAAATTTGGCCATTCTAGAAAAGTTCATCGAATCCTACCGGTGGGCATGCGAGTGGGTCAAGCCACGAGCGGGCACGACGGCATTCGTGCGATTCAGCAAAATGGGCAAACCCGTGGATGATGTAGCGTTCTGCGAGATGCTTCTTGAGCGGACTGGCGTCATGTTTGTCCCTGGGAGTCTGTGTTTTGGCGAAGCGGAGGACTTCAAGGGCTATGTCCGCATCGGATTTGCTCAAGAAACGCCAGTGTTGGAGGAGGGACTGGAGGCCCTACGATCATTCATGGAGGATGGGTATGAGGAAGTACCTGCAATCAAAAGGAAATGATGGGATTGTATATACATAAGGGGTCCGAGCCATCCAACAAATAAATAAGAACACTAGGTAACTACACTCGATTACCTGTTCTAGTCCATCTTCCATGCTAAGGGGTATATAAAGTTCCTTGGCAACCCCACAAGCGAATGGATAACCATGAAAAAAGAGAAGATAGAGATATTAGTATCATGGACTTCATGATTATTATGATTCCACTAGATAGTCCGTTTTAGACTCCAAAGAGAATAATAAACCAACCTGAACAGTGGATCACTGAAAGATGGCGTACTAGTACTGCCGTTTCCGAGAAAGCCGGATCCATCGAGCCGAGGCAACTTCCAATCCAAGTTAAATGTATGTTCCCTTCCCAAACAACCAATTCCATTATCTGGGTTCCTTTTTACTTACTTGCATATTTCTCCGTGCCCCATGGAGGCGTTTATTTAAACCCATCCTCTACCCTTTAGACCTCTCTTTCTCTTTCTCTTACCCGGTCTTTCTCTCTCACCCCCGCCTCCTTTTCGCTGAGTATATTGTTACCAATCCCGTCCGTATCTTTGTTATATTATCATATTCCCACAGCTCCTCCGCCAAAATGACGCCAATCCCTCTACCTGGTAGGTTGAAGTGTTACCCGAAGCGCCAAGGATTTATCCTTGTAGTACAATGTATGACGCTGACCATCTGTTTGGTTTAGACATTCCCCTCTCTGTCGCCACCCCTGTTGTCGCTACTACACTCGCGTATCTGAATGCTAAATTCTCCTTGTTCTATGATGTGAAATTGATCGGAGGCTTGATTAAAACCATTCTCAGATCGCGCTTGGCCGAGCGTCGTGATAATCTGAACCTCTTCTATGTACTGGAACAGTACGCCCTGGCTCCGGGGACCAAAAACAATACATTCCTCGTCTACAATGGCCGCGCCTGGACCTTTCATGAAACCTACCTGACGGCGTTGCGGTATGGTGCCTGGTTCAAAAAAGTACACGGGATCAAACCGAAGGAGATTGTGGCTATGGATTTTATGAATTCTTCGACTTTCATTCTCATTCTGCTCGGCCTCTGGAGTATCGGCGCAGTGCCCGCATTCATCAACTATAATCTATCAGGGAAACCTCTGACACACTCCATCAAGACGTCGACCGCTAGATTGTTAGTTGTTGATGAGGAGATTCGGGATCAGTTCACACCAGAGCAGATGGAAATACTAACCTCATCAGAGTTCCGTGAGACTGGGGGCTCGGTGGAAGTAGTCTTTGTCACTTCCGAAGTCGAATCCCAAATCATGCAGATGGAAGCCACGCGGGAGGATGACAACGTGCGTAGTGGCTCTACCCTCCGTGATATGGCTTTGCTTATCTACACGAGCGGTACCACCGGCCTCCCGAAACCTGCTATTGTCAGCTGGAGGAAGTGCTGGTCTGGTAGTATATTTGTCTCCAATTGGTTGGGTCTGACGAAGGAAGACCGCTTCTTCACAGTATGCTTTTTTCCAAATTCCTCCTGTCTTTCGTTTTTCTTTGCTCCCGAGATATTGATTTCAAAATAGTGCATGCCGCTTTACCACTCATCCGCCTCTCTTCTAGGATTCATATCATGCATGATGAGTGGAGCAACCCTGGTTATCGGTCGTAAGTTCTCCGCCAGAAATTTCTGGCGCGAAGCACGAGAGAATGAAGCGACAGTTGTTCAGTACGTGGGTGAAACCCTGCGGTACTTGATGGCCGTTCCTCCTGAGATTGATGCTGTTACCGGGGAGGATTTGGACAAGAAGCATAGTGTTCGCGCAGTGTTCGGAAACGGCTTGCGCCCTGATATCTGGGCCCGCTTCAAGGAGCGTTTCAATGTCCCCACGGTTGCCGAGTTCTATGCAGCAACCGAAGGCACCACTGGGTCCTGGAATCTCTCGTCCAACGACTTTACAACTGGAGCAATCGGCCGAAACGGTGCACTCAGTGCATTAATCCTCGGTGGGGGTCTTGCCGTTGTCCAAGTTGACCACGAGTCTCAGCAACCCTGGCGGGAACCTAAGACGGGCTTCTGTAAAGAAGTTCCACGAGGCGAAGCAGGTGAGCTACTGTATGCCATCAACGCGGCGGACCCCGCAGAGACTTTCCAAGGATATTTCCAGAACTCCAAGGCCACCGAAAGCAAGATTGTCCGCGACGTGCTGCGTAAGGGCGATGCTTATTTCCGCACTGGCGATATGGTACGGTGGGATAAAGAAGGCAGATGGTACTTCAACGACAGACTTGGCGACACCTTTCGGTGGAAGAGTGAGAACGTTTCCACCAGCGAAGTGGCCGAGGTATTGGGCGCACACCCAGACGTGCACGAAGCTAACGTCTATGGTGTGGCGCTGCCCAATCACGATGGGCGTGCGGGCTGTGCAGCCATCATCTTGGAACAACAGCACAAGGCCGCTGACCGATCAGTGCTTGTTCCGCCCACTCAAGAGACACTCAGCAGTCTTGCAGCCCATGTTCTGAAGAATTTACCTCGTTTCGCGGCTCCAATCTTCCTTCGTGTCGCTCCTGAAATGCAAGGAACAGGAAACAATAAGCAGCAGAAACATGTGCTGCGAACTGAAGGTGTAGACCCGTCTCTGGTCAGTGCATCCGATAAGCTGTACTGGCTTCAAGCGGATAAGTACGTGCCTTTTGAGCAGAAGGATTGGAATCAATTGCAGGGTGGACAGGTGAAGCTGTAGTAGATTCCCGTCATGTACCTCTCTATGTAAATCTGTCTTCTTTGTGAAGGTTACTTACGATATATGAAGTGAGCATACTTTCTCCCTAGCCCCTGATACCCTACACACCGTTGATATGAAATGCCTTATGCATTAGCTATACTATTTGTATATATGTTTATTATATTATTTGCTCCCGACCTGTGTTCATTTCGCTGCTTCTTACATTTCAAAGATGATCGATCAAACACGTCATCGTCCGATAATCCGTAACTCTACCAATCGCAAAGGCGGATACACCACCGCTGTAAAGCCGAATGCAAGCCACATGCCAAGGTCACAGTTTGGAGGGAGGGCTCTGGCAATAGGTCCAACAAAGTATGACTGAGACTGGAAGGACATGTTAGTGCTCGTACACGAGCAAGTAACATAATTGGAGAAACCGCTTACCATTCCGAGGATAGCACCCAAAAGCGCAAGTACAAAACTAGCCCCCGCAGCAAGACCCATTGGTAAACGGTGAGCATTATTCCACATCGTCCAGTCATAGTCGCATCTTCGTCGGAAGATACACGCCTCCTCTAGGCAAACTGCAAACCATGCCACAATCCAGTAAGACATGAGCGGGAGAAAATTCTCCATGATCTCACGGAGATATTCGCGCGCTACGATTGCACAGACAGTGTAGATCACAACCTCCACTGTAGTCAGGAGGGGGCGCGGGATGCGTGGGCCATAGCGACCTAGCATTTGGAGGTTGAGGCCCGCAGAGTATGTGCAGGGAATATTGTTGGAGACTGTGCCTATGAGAAGAACGACGGCGCAAAAGCGGCCGAAGCTGTGCAGGTTACTGAAGGAGGCTGCGAGGAGACTACCCGGGGAACTGAGTGAGGCGTCTATCCATGCGGCATTTGTGTCAATGCCTGTTGCTAGCCCGATGCCTAGGAGCGTTGTTAGGGCCATTGCTACACTCATGCCTGTGCTAGCGGCGATGAACATTCGCCATGAACTTGTTGTAGAGGGAAGATAGACGAAATAGTCTGCGCTTGATGGTGCCCATGTAATGGCGGAGGCGAAGCAGAGAGAGAAGAATGATAGGCGATCTGAGGCGGATGCGCTAGGGATATTGGAGGGTAGGGAAGATGAGGTGTCGAAGCTTGGTCCGGCACAGCCGATCATGATTGATAAAGTTAGGATTTGTACAATCCAGGCGTATCTATATTCCGATGTCAGTCGGAGGACGGTAAATCGGGAGAGTCGGCCAGGGTCCGTATAGGGATAAGGTTTTCTTTTACCTGGTGTAGAATTGAAAAAGGTGCACACCCAGGGTTGCGACAAGCCAGGTTAGTATGGATACTACGATTATACCGACAGAAACAGCTGTCCGGCCCCCAGAGACTGTGAATATGATCTGGCCTCCAAGAATGCAGTTTACCATGCCGTATCCCAGCATGGTGAAGATGTTTAGTAGGCAGCAGATCTTGCTGACGTAGTATCCAAGGAAGTATCGAGTCACGACCTGTAAGATATATTAGCTTGAGAAGCTCTCAATTCACTTGTGTTTCTTACCAAGGTTCGATTCCCACTTTTCGGGCCCCAGGTACTCATATAACCTATCCCCATACTTCCTAGAATAACCCCCAAAGTGGCACATATTACGGCCTGGTTCCAATCAAGTCCAAACAGAGATGGACCGTACAGTCCCACGATGATGTTGTTCCCAGTCAAAGCTGAACTCAGATACAAAAGAAATATGCGTGTGTAAGTATCTGGTGCTAGAGGCTGGCGCTCTTCATCTGTTACACGTTCAATTCCTCGAACCTCTAGTCCAGATATTCGACTGAATATCCCCATGCCTTTCTGAAAGCTGGAAGGTTTTGATACTGTATCGGTAGATAATAGCTCTATTGTTTGAACATCTGTTTCGGCTTTCTTGGTCCGTGGGTCATAGTCCTGTTCAGGATCTGCCATTGCGAGGGCAACGATTGCTGAGTTCAGTAAGAAAAAGAAACGAAAATCCAGGGACAGCAATCAGTCGTAATTTTACAGTTTTAGTTGTCGTGAATTTTGGTCATCTGTCTATTGAACCTCGGAATCCTTCAGCGAGACGGGTGACCGACCGGCTTCTTTTATATTTCTTCCATACCCTGAAGCAACGCAGAGTGGCGTCCATCATGCAGCAGAGATACCATGCAATGGTCAGAAGAGTTATGGAATATGGATGCCTAGAACCAGATATGTAACAATTTGCAAAGTAGCAATCGGCAAATTGAAAAGAGGGGTGCATTCTCATCTTGGCTCAAGCTCCTCTCTCGAGCAATTGGAGTGGAATCGGGCCCAGAATCCGGAATGCTGCAAATCCCTTACCGATTTGTTGTACTGCATGCAAGGACCTCACCATGCGAGCAGCAATGTGATCGTTGCTTTTGATGTGATGCTACTGTTGCTTCTTAACTCTCCAGCAGGACGTAAGGAAACATGGTATTCGAGACGCTGGAGGAGGTTCCAGTAGTGCAGTAGCGATGTGTTCGAGTATCTCATATAGCACCGAGATACACAATGGTGCCCCTTTTTATCAAGGGATCATCCGTCTTTTGCTGGCCTAGACCAACCGGTTCAGCCACATTGTAAGCCTTTATTTGAAGGCGCAGTGTGGTGGCGTCTTCGATGGATAGATAATACGTCTTATAGAACTAAAATAGATCGACTATGCTCAATGTGAATCATGTACTTTGATCGGCAGCCATGTGAACCCTATTGTCACGTTGCAAGATGCGTTCCGGGGACTTCCATGGCCTTATATCTGTAAAGCATCCCTAGTTTGTAGAAAGAATGTTCTGGAGTCCAGAAGAACGACGCTACAACAAGGCACAGATTCTTGCAGACCCATTAATGGCTTTGGAGAGTTACTTGCGGTATGCACTAAGGAAATCTTATCCCGGTATATCTGATTCGGGCGCGTGTAGAAGAACTTTTTTCAATAAGTGTGGCCGACACCTATGATATCACTTTTAGCACTATATAGCAACATTATTACTCAACTTGTCGTAATAGATCACCATTTGACTGTAGCATACCTTAATAGCCCCACGCAGCTCTTTAGCTTCCACTGTTCCTCGTAAGCGAGGTTACGCACAGTAAGGGGCAAAATGAACAGCTATTCGGACATTGCAGAGTAGGTGTGAATTGTCCCACTCACAAGAACCCAGTTAACAGCCACAGTGTCATTTTCTCCAGCAGCTTTAACGTTCTAGTCGGTCCAGATCGTACCTCTTTCACAGTTCATGCAGTGTACTTCGGAACCTCTCGGCCCCTTTTAACAGCCATGATCGAAAATGGCCAGATGAAGGAATCTCTGGAAAAGGTCGCTGTGCTTGAAGATGTTGAAGTCCAAACGTTTGTCAGATTTGGCGAGTATGCGTATAGGGGCCAATATAGAACATCCAAAAGCAGTGATCGCGAAGAAAAGGAAGTGTCGCCATTCAGTAATCATGGTTCTGAAACCTCAGGTGGCTCGAGTAAAATGAAGAGATTCAGAGCTCGCCGGAAACTGAATGTGTCGGAGCCAGATCTCCGACTATCTGCTAAAGTCCCTGATAATGACTTTCGGAGGAGATTCAAGGCACTTTCATTTGACGAGAACACAGCTCAGCCTGCAACGTCTGATCCTGACCTTTTGCTCCATGTCAAGCTATACGTCTTTGCAACACGCTACTGATTGATCCGTTGCGTATGCAGTCTCTTCAGTCGCTTTATCGTGATATTTGCAACTTCGGACCAAATAGCAGCAATGCACACTGGATACTTGAACTGTTGGAGTACAGCTATGCGCTCACTTCAAAACATGAGCCGGAGGCGAGTTCCTCAAGAGGAATGGTGAGCCTCTATGCGGCTTATGCCGCCTGCACTTTTGCCAAGCATGGTAAATTGCAGGAGATGTTGGAGGGAAATGGGGAGATAGCTTCGGATTTGGTAGCAAGGTTCGTGGAAACAGAGACAGTAGAGTAGCTAATGAATTAAATGGCTGTGTTCTTCTACGTCCAGTGATCCGGTGACAAGCAATTACCCGAAGTAGTTAGTACCTCGGAAACATCATTTTGAAGGATTCCGAGACCGGAACCTATTGTCCGTGTTTCGGAAACTCCTCAAACCAACTTGCGAGATGCTCTAACATTCCTTCCTCTCCATTGATTCAACTTCTAGGACTTTTCCTGCTAGCAGGTAGTCAAAAGTGGGATTGAGCATAGAAAAAAATCCTAGAGTCAGCATGTCATTCTCTTCAGCCATACAGTGGACTATACGGTCCAATCGGATCTTACTTCGAGGATGCTCTTCAATTCGTCACTTCTCAGTACATTCCTATCGCCAATCTATGGCCGATCCGTCCGCCACATCCGTTGCAGCATCATTCTTGTCTCGTTTCCAATCTTTCGGACCACAGACCCGTACACAGGCTCTTGATTCCAAACAGCTACAACTTCTATCGCTCACTTTAAATCGTCCATCTCTGTTTCCTGACTCCCCGTCGCTGTCCAATACTTCAACCTCGTTACCTACCGGTACCCCCCTCCCACCAGGTTACCACCTAGTTTATTTTACCCCAGCATTTCTTGAAAGTGAACTAGGTGCAGATGGTACTGATGTGTCTTACAACCCGGAGACCCCATTCACCCGGCGCATGTGGGCAGGCGGCGAGGTGCATTGGCCGCGAGCGGCAGATGGGAACCCTAACCCATTGCGAGTGGGACAGGAGGTTCAGGAAACCACTAAAGTACTCAGCGCTGAGCCAAAAATCGTGCGTAAGACCGGGGAGGAAATGGTCGTAGTGGGGGTGGAGAAAGAGTTCCGCAACGAACATGGCGTGGCGGTTGTTGACCGTCGGTAAGTTGTTTGCCCCGAATTCAGCTATATCATAGTTTTATGGTGGTAATGTTTTACAAGGAATTGGGTCTTCCGTAAAGCACTATCTGTGCCACTGGTATCTTCTACAGCAAGTGAACCAGCACCAGTACCTACAGCACCGGCTTTCTCGTCCACCGTCTCAACAGCGAAGAATCACACCCGGACTTTGAGACAAACAGCTGTTACTCTTTTTCGGTTTTCTGCCTTGACTTTTAACCCCCACAAAATCCACTATTCGACCCCATGGGCCCAACAGGTAGAGGGGCATAGAGATATCGTCGTTCATGGCCCACTTAATCTGATTTCCATCTTGGATCTGTGGAGAGACACGCGGCCAACCAAGAGTGATGATCCTGCCTTGATGCTTCCGGAGAGTATCGCGTACCGGGCAACAAGCCCGCTATATGCTGAGGACGAGTATCAGATCGTACTCGATGAGGGAGAGGGAGATGGTGTAGGAAGGGTGCAGATTCTTGCGCCTGATGGAAATGTTGCGATGAAGGCTGAGGTCAAGTCGGCTAAATGAGTTTTCGAGCTCTAATATCTCTTACTCATAGTGTTCGCCAGAAGAATATGCAGCGGAGAATATATTGCAGAATCTTCCTGAGCCTGGATCACAGTAATGCATGGGTCACCAAACACTCTATAAGCAATTCCTAGTGTGCAGCATCCTAGGAAGTAGCAAATGTTATTATCTGAATATCATTAGCCGCCAAAACCCCATTACAAGGTAGCAAGAATCTCTGGAAATCTACATACATGTTTGTCAAGATCAAAAGCCTCTGGCTTTTCCCCACTTATGCAAGATACCACCTGCGACGCTTGAGTCCAAATGTCTGGTATAGCCGGATGCTTCGTGTATAGATCTCTCGCCAGGAACTCGTATGAGTTTGCGAAAATAGGCAAATATAGATCTGTGGCAGGCGTTCGGTTGAATGTAAGCTCATAGACGTTGCCAGACAATGGAATAAATTTAGCACCTAGAGCAGGATGCAATTGGAAGTAGTTCCAGTCATATCTAAAATCATGTTCATGTGGGTATATCGTGGGAAGGGGCCCCGTTTCAGGGGCATTTGGCGAGGGCATAA
Organism: Aspergillus leporis; assembly: GCA_009176345.1. Lineage (NCBI taxonomy): Eukaryota > Fungi > Ascomycota > Eurotiomycetes > Eurotiales > Aspergillaceae > Aspergillus > Aspergillus leporis. The sequence goes on along the minus strand of ML732184.1, from coordinate 78,460 downwards.
GCTTAATCTTCGAAGCGATCACATCGCCATACCTCTTGGCAAGACATCCACCAGCAAAAACCAGAAATCCGAGATGAAAAGTAGTTTCATCCAAAAGCGATGAATCGTTCGATATAGTTTCCAAGATCGGTGGAGTAAGAGCTGCCCAATCTGCCTCGACATGCCGAAGCAGCCGAGCCAAATTTTCGCCAGTAGGAGGCACATCAGGAAGTGGAAGAATGACTGTTGTATTGTTGAAGATAGCATTAAGAATGCCGAAGTATACCCCAGTAGGCTTATGTCTGTTAGCAACAATCTGCTGGGGCACTTCAACTAGGAAACTTACATCGCTCAGAGGACAAAGCAGAAGACATCTATTGTTTCCAAGCATGGAGCTCTGTGTTTCATAGCCTTCCGGTGCCGAGAGGCCGATATTACGTGCTATGTTGGTGACGAAACTATGAGATAAAAACATTGGCCTCGGAGATTCTGAGAATCAATAAGCTATTTATACTTGGTTCAACTGATCTGTCAACTTACCTGTTGAACGGGGCTTGTGGATTATAAAAGCTGTTTCATGATACGAACAATCCAAGCTCCTGTTATACTCATATCTTCTTTGGTGTTCATGTAGGAGCTGCTCGAATAAAGGCAGTTCTATAACAGAAATTTGTCTCCCACGTAGAGTGGCCCGAACTGGCGGGAAAGCCTCGTTTGTCGTTATTATGGTAGAACATTCGACGTCTTCAAACAGGTCGTGATTTTCAGCTACAGTGTTTCCCTCTGAAACCAAGAATAACTAGAGCTCTCTGTGATCAGCGACAAGGGTCCGGCTGTATATACATGTCCATGACTTGCACACCTTGAAGCCAGCTTTCATGGCCGCAATAAGCGTGATGGAGCACAGGGGACTATTGGGCGCTAACCAGGCCAGTGACTCTCCCGTATTGGCTCTCCCCAACGCACTGGTAATACAATTGGCAACGCCGTTAACCGCATTTGCAAGTTCGGCGTAAGTAATCTGGTTGAACCCGGCATCAAGACTCGTCGGCGACGTAGGGTATTCAATCCACAGACCATTAGGTTCGTCACGAGCCAGCTCATCGACAATGGTGGGCAATAGCTTTCCCTGAGCAGCAGCATCAATTCTAGGGTTGTCAATCTTAACATGTGGGGTGGAGCACTCGATAAAAGGCATGATGGAGGGGTAATGTTGACTTAAAAGCGTCAAAGAATTATATAAAGCAGAAAGAAAAACGTAAAGAAGACAATTACTGAAGGAGAAGAAGATAAGATATATAAAAATTAAGCATTCAATGTCACGTTGAAGTCACACGTTGAAGTCACGGGGTTGTCAATTGGATTATCAGTGTCTGCAGAATTTGTCAACTGCAATTGAATGAGCCATTTATGTCTTTTCATTTACCCCGCGTCAGCTGAAGGTTTTTATCCCTGCAGGTACAATCACTACACTAGTGCATACTTGCAGCGGTTTTGTATGATGGTGGTTAAGTTATATGCATATTTCTCCCATTCAGTGCAATAAACGGCTTTAACGCCAAGGTTGCGGGTTGTGGTGGCACCACCTCGATAATGGAAGGAAGGTGATATCCTTTTGGAAGAGTGCACAAAAATCCTGCATGGATGCCTGCGAATTGACAATCTGACCGGTCAGGTTGCAATGGACTTGCCTAATGGTGGAGACATATGATGCTTCTCGCCGACAGGCGCCCCTGTCGTGCAAGGCAGCACTGATCCACACAGGTCCTTATCACCCGCTGCAGATAGTCCTGAATAATAATAGGGAAACGAGAGAAAACAAGGAAATAAAAAGGGAAAAAAAGCAAAAATCCGAAGGGGTGCATTTTTAAACCAACTCTCAGATTATATATTTAAAAAGTGGGCCCTTATCCTTGACTTGTGCCCATTCTTCAACATTTCCTGCAAAATGTCACCTGTTGCGACTCACGTCGGAAAGTCATTTGGAGAGCTTGCAACGAGTGCTCTAAAGTTGCGCTTCTGCCTACTTTCTGAACATGACCGACCGGTACTGTTTCTGCTTTACCTCGCAAAGGGAATCCATTTAATGCAGTACATCTGCAGTGCTGGTGCTCAATCTATGATCCACCGATAACAGGGTCATTTATACCAAGGTTATTTTGGCGAGTTCCAAAGTGCTGTTGGCGGTTTTAGAAATAAATTCATGACGCTACGGGACCCTAATGGAGGGCCAAATTCCCTAGGGTGTCAACATTTTTACTGCTGTCACAGAAAGAATATTCATTGGAGTCCTCTCGTTAGACCTTTGACCTGACTTTGACTAGGTGTGTGGTGAGTCAACCGTTTTAGGCCCTATCAGTTTCAGTACAATTGTCAAGCTTGTCCGGAGTGACCTAGTAAAGGCAGATTGGAACACACATATGCGCCGGAATCCTTGTGACACGTTAGCCTATTCTGGTCCTACTTACGTTATTTCCATCGCTAATATACATGGATAGGGTCTTGGGGTCACAGAACTAGCATACTTGTCAGTGCTATGCTTGTGTTTTTTCCAGAAACCTTCTCGCACGCTATACCGGCCCTTAAAAGTAAAGGAGCCTGTCAATTATCCTGTGGCTTGCAGAGCGAGACCAATTAAAACAGCTCTGTGGCCTGGCTAGTGGTTTATCAGACGACAAAGAGGTACCACAATTACCAACAGTTCATTGTCAGCTCGACAGAAGACACAGTAGACAAGAGCGTACATGGACAGCAAATGAAGCCAATCATAGTGTGCCGCTGGTATGTCGTCGTTGTACAATGTCTCCTTCGTTTTCCAGTTGGGGATTGGATCAGATTTCCCCGAAAGGTCTGATCACAGCGCTTGCACTCCGTTTCGATACAAACGTGCTTGTCACTTCACTTCAGGGAACCGCAGCAGAGTCAGCACAAATACGACAGATCCAGTGCAGCTGATGGTAATATGCTGATGGTAGAGAGCTTGCATACAACGTATGACTACAGCAACGTGACCTGTGCAGGTGCCATCATAGATAACACAGTCCTCGAGTCCAGTGGCTAGAACAGTAAGTGATTTTTCATCGGACTTGACGTCATCTTTGATGCCTGATGGCCGCAAATAGCGCCAGAGATTACAGGGAGCTCGCAGTGAGACGATGTATAGGTGCTACTTAGCGGAATAACCCTCCTTGTCATCCTTTCTGTGAAACAGTGATAAAGATGAGCAAAGCAAATTGGAATTTCAAGAACCATCTTTAGGGTATTCGAAGTACGCTTTCCGGGACGACTATGGTAGAAGCCCTAAAAATAAATAAAAATAAAAAACTGACTGTCGGGACCTCTTCCGCAATGAACCGGGACATGAACGGATACTTACAGCACCACTGGCAATGCACCAAAGATCCGGTTTGTGCCATTCCAGAATCGGAATTTCGGTGCAAATGTGATTCCATGTGCAGACGAACCCCGCGCAAAATAACTGTCCAAGAAACCAATTGAGTAGCTAGCATGGCAGGGTTGACAGTGGCTGCACTGTAGTGGAAACCTGTGTAGTAAAGTTATATATAGTAAATGCCCCTAGGCTGAGAGGCCCCGATGATTGATACTTTGGTATGCATGAGTCAAGAGACTTAAAAGATCCAGTACATATCTTTCAACCCATCAGGACTGAGCACAGGCTGACGATCAGCACTGTGGATGCGTGATTATGCATCAAAACTCCAGGAATTGTTATGTGTGGCCAGCACGAAACCATCCAGGGAAGGCCAGGCAGCCAACTGTTAAACGTACGCCTGTCGGTGGGTGGAATCCTTTTCCAGGGCCGTCCTATAAGAATCGGCGGAAACCCCAACGATCTAAAATGTTGCAGCACCTAATATATCGCGGCGCGTAACGCTGATATCACATTAATTAATCAACGACGTGGGGCCTGAGTTGGCGAGATTTTAATAGGTCGAGATCCTTGACCATATATCAGCCATCGTTAATGGCTAATTTCTCTAGTTGGCCGAAGACGAAGCCTCGGTCCCGACAACCCATGATTGTGTCTTGCCATGAATTTAGCTCATGCTGTCACCTGCATCTTCACCCAAGGGTTTGAATCCTGCAACGCTGAGAATATGAGTCGAGGTCTGGTTCGGACTCGTGGCAGAAAACCACATGTCAAACACATCCTTTACCTAACCAGTGAACCTGCCGCATACTCCCAGGAACATAAAGCTTGCTTCTTTAACAGCAAGTAATTGGATCGACTGGAGAATGCCTAACACTGGTGGTATAGGCGATCGAGCAGGGTAGTCTGCAGTCGCATCACCGGCGCTAAAGATAATCCATAATCAACCTTTATTTTTCGAAAGGGGAATGAGCAGAAACATCCATGCCAATCAACGCTACCAAAGGAAAATCCAAGAAGTTACAGCCTTCTGTCTCATGTGCTGCTCCCAGCTATTTCGTGCGAACCATGCATAGCATTCTCAAAGGGCAGTTGAATTCATGAAAATCGTAGTGGCGGATTTTGGGCTTAGCGACGGAGATAACGGGACGGATACAGAAGTCGGTTGGTTGAGCCATTATACAACATGTCTTTTACTCAGCTTCCTTCAGCAACGCTCATACGTATATTCCTTAACCAACTCCATGTTACTGTCGCAATAACACTAGATTGCATAGTACAAAAATGGCAGATTCCACTGTAAGAGACACGCGCACAACCTTTTCATCAACGGAGAAAAAAAGGACCAGGGTCCAGCTATCTTGTACAGCCTGCAGAAGCCGAAAGTAAGCCTCGACTCGGCGCCCCTTAAGGCATAGTTAATGATCGATTGCTGATGACTCATTTCAGACTTAAATGCTGCCGCACACATCCGTGCATCAACTGCAAAAGGAGAGGCGAAGCCCTCTCCTGCACTTTCGTCGGTCGGGGTCCTCGGGGAAGGACTTCACATGGCCGGACAAGTCCAGCTCTGGTCCAAGATCGTCTACAGCATCTAGAAAATCTGATCTTATCCTTGTCCCAGAAGAAGAGACTAGAAGAAAGTCATGATTTACACAATCCAGAGGGGCATAATGAGCTGGCCCCAAGCCCGAGAACTGACGCTCGAGTAATGCTAGGGACGCCTTCTGCTAGCACGGGCTTCGAGGCTAAGGGGTCTCCCCTTGACCCGTCTAGTAAGTTGGTAGTTGAAAATACTGGGACGAGCTATATCGATGGTGCCCACTGGACTGCTATACTCGAAGAGGTCAGTAACGATTTATTGTCACTCTTCCCTTGTTTATCTCTTTTGTTCTAACCGGAAGTCTGCAGATCAACGGTGTTAGAGAGTACTTGCAAGAAAGCAATGAGATTTCGGATGAAGAATTAGTTGATGAGGATCGTCGTAGTGCCTCTTCCCCAACTCTTCTATTAGGACTGAACAAACCAGCAAGCAGAGAAGACTTATTGACCGACATTCCTCCACGACCGGTAACTGATCGACTAATTGCCCAATTTCTGAATAGCAAAGAACCCCTGCTAAGTATGTGCTTGAACCCTTCGCATGTTCTTCCTGCACAGAAGCTTACATGGGACACAATCCATAGGCGCATTCCATATTCCCACTCTCCAAAAGGAGGTACTGATTCCGCTCCGGAATAAGAGAGACTGTGAACATTCGATAACCCTTTCATAGTATAATCTATTCTGGTCGATGCCGCAAGATGTATCTCTTCCGTGGCTAGCATTGCTGTACACTATCCTCACCCTGTCCATTGCGATCCACCAACGTTTGGGAGAGTCATTGCCCGTCTATTTCGAAGAATCCGTGGATGTCATTGACACCTTCAGAAAGCGAACCGCACAATGCCTTATCCAATCAAACTATACACAACCTGGGAAGTATAAAGTCGAAGCGCTCTTTTTGTATAGCATGGGAGAGTTTTACCGAAGCAATGATGCCCAAGTCAGCGTTTCCTTCCTCCTGGGGATCACCATAAGGTTAGCGATGAGGACGGGGTACCACCGCGATCCGCGGCATTTCCCTGGCGTCTCTGCTTATGAAGGAGAAATGAGGCGCCGGGTGTGGGCGATTATGCGCCAGCTAGATGTCTTGATATCATTCCAAGTTGGTCTGCCTCGGACGATACAAGACTGGCAGTGCGATGTTGACCTACCGCGCAATATTTCCGATGAAGACTTTGATGAAGACACAAAACATCTACCACCATCGCGACCGGAGTCAGAGCTCACCACCACGTCCTATACTCGTTCTAAGTCAAGGCTCATGGCCGTGTTTGGTAAAATATCTGATCTCGCATATTCGCGGGAAACCGTAACCTACGATGAAACGCTCGAGATTGACCGTCGGCTAGAAGAAGCGTACAGCCTTGTTCCTTTCAAATTCCGAATTCGACCAGTTGATCAGTCAATTACAGACCCATCGGAGCTGATTCTCCGGCGGTACACACTGGAACTATTGTATCAGAAATCTCGTTGCGTGCTGCACCGACGGTATCTGGGTGAAGTACATACTAATCTCCGGTATGCATATTCGAGATTGGTTTGCATGAGTGCATCTAAGGAGATACTCCGCCATCAAGCAGACTTGCATCAAGAAACCCAGCCCGGAGGAATTCTATATCGAGACAGACAGGTCCCAAATTCTCTTCAGAATGCCGACTACCTGCTTGCTGCCATGATCATCTGCTTAGAGCTGTCCTATGACCCTCCTAGGGAGCCGATCATAAACGGGTCGAACAACGATGTGGCAGTTGTTATTAGAGGACGTGAAGATCTCCTAGCTAGTTTAGAAATGTCCCATCAAATCTTCGCTCAGTGTCGCCGTCGATCAGTAGATGCACAAAGAGCATATGCTGCACTGACAATTATGCTTCACAGAGTCAAGAAAGGCATGTCGAGTACACAACAATCAGTTCAGCCACAGGTGCCTAGCTACGCAGGTGGGCGACCGGTTGATACATGCATCAGTAAGAAAATGCACCCTCCACCCTGACATCGATTTGATGAGTACGGCTAATGTCATTTCTAGTTCAACCCCCGCCGTACGAAAGATTGGGGTCCGCAGAGAGTCAACCCTTTGCTATCTCGAGCGAAATATCAAGCCTAGACATGGTAGAAGCGCCTTGTGCATCGTTGGGCGTAATCGAGGGGATGCTCGATGCTCCGACGAATCTTGACTGGGTAAGCTTTTGATACCACTACATTCGCTGGGATATATGGTGATCAGTGCTAATCTATCGATAGCATCTCTGGGACCAGCGAATTCAGGGTTCCGAGCAGTCTATAACGAACAACATTTGGGACACTTTTGGTGACATTGTAGATACTGATCCGCAGCAGATGTGAGAAAAACACTAGAACAAACAGTCAATTGGTTTCGGCCGAGAGAAAAAAAAGAATTTATATCCCAATCTAACCTCGTAGTCCATCTCTATATCAGTAGTACATAGGTTTTCTGATTTTGCTGTGATTATATACCTGCTAAAGATCCTCGGCACGTCCCGAGCCCGCGTGGAGAAAACTCCCCAATAGGATTCCGGAACAAGGAAAAAAAAAGACCATCCCAACAGCTTGTCTCCAAGCCAATAACCCAACATCGCCGTCCCCGTCCCTCATCACAGCACACAACATGAGGCCCTCCGGACTCCCGCGACACCTCAGTCGCCGTATAAACAGCCCTTCAACGCCTCGTTCCCTGGCAATCCCATCGCAATCCCTCCATCGACCAACACCAACCACAAGAACAAGCCACCCCCCAGACCGGCAAACATCCCGATCCTTCAATCTCCCCTCCCTCACCTCCTTACTCTCAAACAATAGCAACGGCAATAATAATGGCGCCGGCCGCACCTTAACCGCCACCCGCACGCTCCCCTACCCACCCCAACCCCTCTACAAAGTGATCTCCTCCGTGGAATCTTACTCCCAGTTCCTTCCCTTCCTCACAGCATCAACGGTGACACATCGCGACCCGGAAACGTGGTACCCGACGCGCGCCTTCTTGACTGTTGGGTACGGGCCTCTGAGCGAGACATTCACGTCAAGGGTTGACTGTGATCGGAGCCGGTGGATTGTTGAAGCGCGCAGCGGAGCTAAGTTCGGGGTTGATTCGAAGGATGGACAGGCTGGAGCGAACTTTCCCGGTGCCACGGAGGGGATCTTTGAGTATCTAAGTACGAAGTGGGAGTTGGTGCCGCTGGAGAATGGGTCTACGAAGGTTGATTTGGAGATTCGGTTTGAGTTCCGGAATCAGCTGCATGCTGCTATGATGGGTGCTGTTGAGGGGCAGATGGCTGGGGTTATGATTGAGGCCTTTGAGAAGAGGATTAGGGATGTTCAGGGGAGGTAGGAGGTATGTAATTGAGGAAGGGATTTTTTGCATTTGTGTTTCTTTGGGAGTTCGGTGCATAGTTACGACTAGACAGATCGTTACAGCGTCGTGGTGTCTCTTTCTTTTTTTGAGTCTCAATTCTTTTTCTATCTTGCGATCAATCGCTGTACAATTAGAACCACATATTAAGAAATCCTGAACAGCCAAACCATGTAGTATATAATACAATTATCAAGACATGAAACGCAAATATGCATCCGCTCGGTAGAACGCTTTTTCTTCATAGCATGCTCAGGCTGCGGTTCCGGTTGGCCGCATGCCGTGTGCCTTTCATCGAGCTGACCGCGTTGTAGTTGTCAAACACAACCTCCCAGTTGATGCGGTCCCACCAGCGCTCAAGATACTCGGCCTTGCCGCCAATGCCGTAGTCCATCATCCATACATGCTCCCAGGTGTTGACACACAGGATGGGCTGAACATCGACAGCACCAGGGGCCATGCTCTTCTGGTTCGCGGAGTGAGCACCCATCGCACCGGCGAATTGGTTACCCAATGGAGCCTCAGGGGAGTGTGTGGCCATGTCGACAGGCTGACGACGGGAGTGAGCAGCCGGGTAGGGGGAGCCTGCGTTGTAGGTGCAGAAGATGTGCATCAAGCCCTCCCTCTCCAGGTTCTTAGCCAACCACACGAATCCGGGGCCGAACATAGCATTGGCGGTAGCAAGAAAGTCGAGCTTCAGAGATTCGATCGAGGAGCACGTGTCGACGATGTCCTTGGCGAACTTGTCGGGAATCTGAGTAGTGGTGGGTGACTATCGTGAGGTTAGTATTAGACTGTTGTCCATGGAACCACACAGCTCAATTCTGTGAACCCACCAAGCAGTTGAAGAAGAAATGGTTGTTATGGGCCATGGAGGCATAGTTGAACACGGAGGCCATCTCGGGACGGCGGGAGTACTTGACCAGCAGTTCTCCAGGCTTCGCATCCGCATCGACGGTATCTATTAAAGAGACTATGTTAGATTGCAATCCATATATTCGTGGTCGTCCCGTAACCAGGAATAACGGGAAACCGCGTTCTATCGGCCGGCCGGAAAATGGGGCTCACCCTGTGTTAAAAGGTTCAGCTTGTCAATCAGAAGAGTCTGATATTGCGTCCAAGCAAAGTCAACTGCCTCTGGTGATAAGAGCTCCGGAACTCCATTGTTCTTGAAGTAGGCATCGTGGGTCAACTGAGGCACACGATGCAAGCTGCGAGTCTGAAAGCGTGGGAGGGCGGAAACGGGTTTCTAGAGCGCAACAAGCGATCAGCAATCGGGAGGTACGTGGCCATTCAGGAAGCGGAGAAAGCCCACCTGTGTGAGAGAGGAGACAGCACGCAGCGTGCTCTGCGGCCGGAGGAATCGAGGAAGCATGATGACGGGTTGGTAATTGACGAGTTTAGATGCTCACTGAGAAGCAGCAGCAAAACCGCAGAATTTCCATCGCAAGATTGGACATTGCCCCTTCCGGACTAGTGCAGCTGAAGTAAGCCAGTGCCCCGAACCAGCCAATCAGCGGCCCAGGATCTACTATTGCTCTCCACGCTGCATCTTTCCTTCCAAGACATTGAGGATCACTTCAGACTTACGTTTTATTCTTCAACTCCATGCACGCGCGGTATTTTCTGACTAACTTAGACGGCTAGTCAAAGCATCTTAGGTTGTGACATTCTCACCTCACCTTTCATGATGTCTGCATGTTCGGCGCCTATTTCGGCCGCTCTCAACAACCAAAACCAATGCATCGTCTCTATTCTAGAACCACGGCGCTTGCAGAATGCAATGACTTTGCTGAAGAAGCAAATGAGATATTTTAGGCACCATCTAGCGCCGAGAGACGTGTTAAGGTCCTGATTGGGTTCATCTTTTTTTCTTTCAGGATGTGAAAATCAACGAAAGCAGCTCTTTGTCTGGATCTCGTTGTTCAACTCTTACTCCAAGCAATCATCAGGATCATTCTTCGTTGATGATTTCTCTTTGTTAGGTCCTCCTCTTACATTAGCTGCCTTAAATTGACACCAGTGATCCTTCGCTTCCTCACTCAAGAGTTACTAACCTGCGTCCACGAAAAGCCGTCAAAATTGCCAATATGACGAGATCAACCTTCACTGGTCTCGTCTCTGCAAGACCTTCAATACTGTTGTGTCTTTCAGTAATATCTGCCATGATTACAACAAGCCATGCTTTTCCTCTAGCGGTACGAAATTCTGATATTTGCCCCATTTCCTATCAGAAATGTGGAACCGCTGGGCTACCAGACTCCTTTTGCTGTCCTTCTTCCTCATCCTGCATCAGTCTGGACAATGCAAGTTCGGCCATATGTTGCCCTCAGGGTCAGGTATGCACGTATATTGAACCCATAAATTGCAATGTGCAACTGCAGAACTCCACCCTTCAACCAAAAAATCCAGTCAAGACCACCAGGCTCAACGACCAGCTTCCCAAGTGCGGCGACTTGTGTTGTCCATTTGGATACAGCTGTAAAGGAAACCAGCTGTGTGAGATAAACGATGCTACCTCTTCTACTACATCCCTCAGCGGAACACCCACAACGACGCGAACTGGTACCTCTTCAATCAAGTCAGGTACATCAACAACAGCAACAGATGCTTCACCCACGAGTGACCAGATAAAGCCAACGACACTATCACCCTCTGATACGAGCCCTTCAGCGTCTAAGCCCCCAATGACTGAAAACAGCTCAACCTCAGTGCCGATGACAGCAGCATGTCCTCCATTTCCAACCCAAGCCGTGATAGCCGGCTTCTTCCCTGGGACCGTCTTCGGGGCCGTTCTCGCCTCAATGGTCATGTTCTGCCTTAGAAGGCGGCGAAATAGTCGTCAAAACTATCCCACAAAAATCTCCAAGCACAGCGAACACGCATACAGCGGGACCCCATTCAGCATATCCCACCCCATCCCATCCGAAGATAGCTCCTACCGCACTGACTTCCTTCTTCGCCGCTCCCGCCGAAGCTCTTCCCGTTCAGTGCTCCAACGCACAGGAACAAGAGTCAGGAGTCTCTTTGGCTCAAACCCCAAAGTCACGGTTCAGCATTCAGATCACATCCCCCCGCTACCTATCACCCCACCGTCGCAGTTCAGACGACAACCCAGGACCGAGAGTATTAGGGTGTATACCCCGCCAGGGGGGCTCGCGAATATGGGTATGCAAAAACAGGGACCGCACCTTTCAGTTGGGCAGCATATGACCTTCACGGAGATGATTGATCAGGTGGGGTTCAAGAATAAGAAAGGTGACCCATGCTTCAAGGTCGTTGAGTCCCCTGAGATGAGTAGAAGTGACCTTCAGGTTCCGAGGAATGCATAATAATAATAATTGTCATTCTGCTTCTATGCTGTCTCTTTTGTTTGTTTTAATAATACATTTTTTGGCATATAGACGAGGCGTGATAGGTTTTGAGGATGGTTGTCATATCCCTGTCTGTTGGCCTTCTTGAGGGCTTCGTTGCATCTTTATAGAAGTGCTATATTTGAAACTATAGCCATCCTTAATACATGCTTAGGTCCCACTGGGTCTCGGCTGATATATTCATTTTTGGTACTCATAACGGGAGGGATTTCATATTGGAGAGAAAAATATACTATATATGCTACAATTAAAACCTGGATGAGAGTTACGGCCGTCGTCTTTTGGCTCTGAAGTTAGCCACGATCCTCTTCAATTCCTTCAGGAGCCCCACCACAAGAGGGACTCCGATCGGACCCAACAGGGGTAAATAAACCGCCACCTTATGTTCATCGGGGAAATATACCTGGCCCACCATACTCTTTTCAAAGAAGCTTCGCTCTGCTTCCGTCTCGGCAACTCGGGCGTCAGCTAGAGCCGCGTGAAAGCGGCCCTCGCGAAGATGCTCACATGCGGATGCGAGGTGGGAAAGGGTTGTGGACACGGACGTCGCTACATTTGCTGGGATAGGAATGGAAGGGAGGGACTCGGTCAGCCGCGCGAGAGAGCCCATGGTTGACGAAGCGGAGAGGAGGAGGGTTGCGGCACGGATTCGGATGAGGGTTTGGAGACGGAAGGGAAGGGAAGCGGGTGTGGCGGGTGCACCGAGAAGGGTGAGGAGTTGATGAGAGAAGGTCAAAAATGCGGGACGGAGAGCCTCCTGAGAGAGATGTGCTGGATTGGACGGACTATCGGTATTTGACAGAGGAGGGTTCAACAGAAAGACACCACCCCACTGAGGAATGATCCAGCTGGTTGCACTGCTCTCCTTCACAACCATGGGGGACTGCGATGGTGCAGGGACGTAGAGAATGAAGTTGATGGTCGGTCCGCTACCGATGCTTGGACTTAGAGGCCATTCGGCAGCGTTGATGAAGGCGCTGAGATCTTCCTTCTTCAGCGTCCATGCAGCCTGTAGCTCGTCATACTCGGGTAGGGGCATCGTTGGAGCGAAATTGGCATAGAGCTGAACTTGGGCGTCGACGGTGAAATTGTTTATGGGCGCGAAGGCCTGCAAGAGAGGTGATATGTATTCCTCGACCGCAGTCTTGACGTCCCACGAGGAAGGTTCTATCCCCGGCGTGAATAAAGAAAAGGCTAGATGATATGTTTCCGCATATTTCATAGATCGTCGTAGACGCCTGCTGATACTCTCTGCCAGCTGTGGGGAGATGGGGTCGAGAATGGCGGATGGTTGTTGCTGGTTATTCGACGAAGGCGGGTTTGTATTCGCGCCCCCGGTATTGCTGTCGGATAGCACCTGTGCGATGATTGCCTTTTCCTCTATAAATAGTCTTTGCAACTCGCCTGCGATATAAGCAGACAAAGGCGGATTCGAAGCCGAAGGCGGTGGTACCTGGCTTGGAGGGTAATAGACATCAAGCCGAGTCGTGTCCGGGTGAAGCTCGGTTCGAGGAGAGGCCAAATCCTCCTGAGGTAGCAATCGGATTGTCAATGTAGTTTCCGCCTTTTCATCGACGGCAGATTGAGATTGTCCTAGTATGTCTTCTTCACTAGCGATGGGATCGTCGTCCGAAAGCTTCAGTCGAAGATGGTGGGCGGAGAACTCGTTGAGATCATCAAGAGTATGCTGCGTGGTTCGAAGGAGATGGTGCGCCTCCGACTCTGGAAGGGACGGGATTTCAAAGCGAATCTCGAGAGGGAAGACTGGACGACAGACCTGTACGATAAGAGTCAGTCAGCAGAGGTATTTTTGATGCGAGTGGATGTGCCGCAGCTACCTTTCCATCCGCCCAATCGACCATGTCTTGGATGGGAAGCCGGGCCCGATAGATCGATGTCGTCTTCCACCATATCGGGAATCCTAGGAATATAATGACGGCCCAGAATGCGGCAATAACCTTGAATCGGGTCTGGATAGCCTCCGGGTTCTCAGGTGGAGGGAGACGTCGCGCGCCGGTCTTAGAACTCATGATGTTGTTTGAGGACGGGGAGGTAGTCTGTGAAGACCCCAGGTCTTCATTTTTGCAGGTCATGACCAGGGCATGCTTTTCTTTGCAGACAGGTTAAGGTTGAATACACGGCATATGCCGGTTGGTGAGTACGACGTCAAACAGACTGAAGGCGGAGGGAGGACAAGTGTCGGGAAAGATAAAATCGCCGGACTTATCGCAAAAAATGGTGATTTATCACCATTCAGCCGCCGCAGTTCGGCATGTTTAACCCAACAACGACGCCAGTACTACTTACTCATACCCGTTTTCTTTTTGCTATTTATTTATGGTTCAGTGCTTGCTAGATGAAATCCGATCTTCGTATAACTATCATAGTATCTCCTATTACCTCGATACAAGAAGGGTGGGAGATACTGCCAGAACCATATGCTTAAACATTAAACCCTTCTCATACCAAAACCCTGCCAAACTGAACTATAGGGGTATCTCAACCAAGGCGCCTGATGCATCCAATTAAATTCAACGAAAGACGACCAAAAACACCACAGAAATTTTTCAACCTCAATACTCTTTCTCGAAGATCTTCTGGATTGGTTTTGCGGCCTAGGAAACATGGTCGAGTTAGCAACTGGAGCCGTTGCCCATCACTGAGCAAGCCAATCAATTGGGGGGGGGGGAACATACGTCAATGAACCTCTCCAGGTCCTGGTCCAAATTGGCCAAATCTTCCTTGCGCTTGTTATTTTCCGCGATCAGTGCCTGTTTCCGTTTGAGAAGTTCTTGTCGTGCCTGTTCCAGTTTCTCCCGCTCGGCATGTTCATGGTTAATCCGAGCGATCATCAGCTCATGGGCGTCTGAGTCTTTGTGTTCAGGGAAGACAGCGAGGAACTCCTCGACCGGTATTAATGGGAGAGCAAGGTATTTGTGACTGATGGACGAAAGGTTCCCGTTAGCAAATTCGACGTAAACCTGTTTTGTCGTAGGAAACCACCTACTCATATGACTCGCAAGCCGCAATTTCCCCCGTCAGGTGTCTCTGCTCGTAGTACAAGTTTTGCAGCTGGAGGTGTAACCGATCGATTTCCTGGCGAGCCTCTGCCGTTGATTGTTTCGTGTCGCGAACGCGAAAGACGGCATCGCGATTGAGACCGCGGAGTCGAGCGAGAAGAGCAAACAGCTGTTTTTGCTCTCTGGACGCAGCGAGGACCGCTTCCTGGGGATTCGAAGATGCAAATTCTCCGGTGGGATCTAGCAAAGCCAGGAGCTTCTCGCATTGTTCGCGAGTCTCCGCGCTGCTATTTAGCACCGGTAGGAGGGAGGAATCTGCCACAATGTCGCGAACAGCCATAGCAGCCATTGGTTTTTTATAAAAAAAGAAAAAAAATTGAAAAAATTGAAAAAGTCGGCTGATCGGTAGCAAAGTGAGGGACGGTGACCTAAGAGGAGGTAACTGGGTGGTGGCGACGGAGAAGCGATAAGAATGAGGTTGAAACGTGGGGACAATGCGATCGCTGATGGGCCCAAAGGGAATCAACCGCCGTCGTTTTGTTGGGCGAAGGAAAAAGAGAAAAAAAGCGGGAAAATGAATTGAAATAATCAATAGAATGAGAAGGAAAATGTGATTTATGACGATTAGAGTCTCTTTCAACGACCCGAACAAATCCAATAATTTAGCGGTGTGTGCATAGATTCAGAGATTATTGATTGAATTTTGGGGTTTGACAGTTTTGGTCACTCTCTCAACTAACTCTGTTTTAAAAAAGTTACCCCACTCGGGCAACTTCTTGCTCACTCTCACTGTCACAACACCTCCTCTTCTTCCATCAATAGTCACTCCTTTATTCTTCCACAACAACAAACCTTCCCCTACTATTCCCCCCTTCTCCTCTCATGTCAATCATTTATCTATAACCTCAGTGGTCTCCATTCTCCCTCCGTTATTTTAATTTCGCGCCACAAGGAATCTCCACTCCCTTACGTATAACCCTCCCAAGAAGTAAGTCACTTAAATCAATGCCGAGATTCCCGAGATCAAAACATCCACTTTCTTCCTTCGCCGATCTGATGCCTGACTGCCACCAGATCATGCTGAATTGATTCTTGCAAACTCTGGGAAAATTTGAAGAAAACAAAAACACACAAGTACGCCATGGCTTGCTCGGCCCAATCAATGACCATTGAATCATATCCCGATCAAGATCAAGCTGTCTCAAGCGCCACGCCGTCTGAGGAGACCGCTCTGATTCGAGATCGTCGACGGAGACACTCTTTTCATGCGGCAAGAAAGCTCTCATGCGATTATGATGCCGATGCTGTATTCCTGAGGGTAAGGGCCCTGGCGGGAGATCCTCCGCATGTTCGATGCCCTAACATCCTCTAGGTGGAGCTCTTCCTGGCCGAATTGGAGAGACGGCTTCATTGGCTTGAAAATTATCGTCAGTCACATATGGTACAGATTGATGCCAGCCTACGCAGAGGGTACGCAACGCTGGAGGCCGTCAGAGATTCCTGCTCACACGCCTCCGGAGAACTCATGGGCAGCGGCAAGAAGAGGGCCAAGATCTTAGTAGAGACGCTCGAAGATGGCTACAAAGATGCCCTCGCAACCAAGGAGACCTTGGAACAGAAAGCACAAGCAGGGGTTCGCTTGATGGAGTCTTTTTTGTCGGAGTTGGAAGCCCGCGCTCATGCGGTTCGAGACCGTGGTTTCTACGGCACCTTAGATGATGGGTGGAAGGCGGTTGATTCAAAGTTGGTCCACGCCCGCGAAATAGTGGACGAAGGAATGGAACGTGCCCGGAAAGCCAAGGATGTCCTTCGTGAGAACATCGATCAAGCTATTGCGCTAGCCCAGGAGAAACGGCTCATTGCTTATGCGGACCTTCCTCATCCCTGGCGGGTGAATCCGCATATTCTGCAAGGTTATCGGTTCACGCACTCCAAGGTGGAATGCTTCACGTCCATGTTTACCTTCTCCAATGAATTGGTCAATATCTGGTCCCATCTGATCGGCCTGTTCATTGTCCTCTCGGTCGCCTTCTACTTCTATCCCCTGAACCCGAACTTCCACTTGAGCACCAAGACGGATATATTAATCGCGGCGGTGTTTTTCTTTGCCGCATGCAAGTGCCTCGTCTGCAGTACCCTCTGGCACACCATGAACAGCATTGCCAATCAAGGCCTGATGGAACGGTTTGCCTGTGTGGACTACACCGGCATCTCATTCCTGGTAGCTGCCTCGATTGTGACAACAGAATACACTGCCTTCTATTGTGAGCCCGTGTCCCGATTCACTTACATTTTTCTCACTATGTCACTCGGGATCGGTGGCGTCATTCTCCCCTGGCACCCAACCTTCAACCAAGCTGATATGGCCTGGGCTCGTGTGGCATTTTATGTTACGCTTGCCCTCACGGGTTTCGCACCGTTGGCACAACTCACTTACACTCGTGGTTTCGCGTGGTGCGTATACTTCTATGCACCCGTGGTGAAGAGCATTCTCGTGTATGGTGTCGGAGCTTGCATCTACGCTTCGCAGGTGCCTGAAAGGTGGCGTCCGGGTCTCTTCGACTACGTGGGTGGAAGCCACAACATTTGGCATTTCGCCGTCCTGGGCGGCATCCTGTTCCACTACTGCGCCATGCAGGATTTGTTCGCAGGCGCCTTCCAGAGAGCCAAAGGTGAATGTCCGCACCTGGCTTCCTGAAGCGCTTGTTGCTGCTCCACTTCTCATTTTAACGGCTGTCTACGACGGGATTAACCTTCACTAGCACATAGACCTTGGGTGTCTGGCTGTATACTATAATTGCCCAGCCGCCCGTTAATATAGAATTTCGCCGGGTCTCATTTCGAGCCTGGCAGCTGCTTGGATGGAGTACTGAACTCCCTATCCTTCTCTTCTTACCGTTCTTGTACATATTTCGTCTAGGATCTTGCCAGCTCCCGCTCGCTGCGATCATGTTAAAACCCTTACTACCAAACTCATTGCACGCCTACCTGCACGATGTGTTCCATCTTCTTGACACGAAGAAGAAAAACATCTATTGCGTTCGCTTCTAAACCGATCCAAGAATATATAGTAGAGATAGACACTGGGTTTCCACACAAAAGTGACTGTTTCTGTTTTCCTTGTCCACCTTCATCCCTCCACGATTGTATACCATTTCTGTCAGGTATGGTGGTTTGATTATAGCCTGAGTAGCCCGGCCCTTAACATGGAAATAACTCACTAAACATTACATGGTATGCACTTCCTGAGGTATACAGTCTTACACTTTAACTCGGATGCTTGCCAAATTGTGGTTTCGAGTCACGGTTGCTTTGCAGTCCTGCGGAGTCCGTGAAGACTCGGAATTCAAAAGGATCGGGACGAAAACGACTTGAACTGCCGGGCCGAGGTGGCCTGATGTTTGTGGAGGCGGTACCTGACATAAGGGATTTGCAAAAAACAGATCGTCTCAAACATGAGTTATTTGACAGTGGTCCGGACGCAGTGGAAGGGACCAATTACTCCAGTACTCTGGTTACAGACAGTCCATTTAGTAGTGGAACACCTCCTTACTCGTACGAGATGCTCTGGAAGAGTACAGTATGTACCCACCTCATTGGCCCCCCACGAACCCAGCAGGGGCAGCATGGATACCTACCTTTCCAATATCGCAGCGTAGAACATGGTTGGAATAATGTCCTGTCAGGTACCCACTACCTCTACTTTCACTACTACGTAGTACCTTTTTACCCCAGCCAGTGACCCACTTGGCGCATCTTCCAGATACGAAGCTGATACGCATCCCGTGCGACGTTTTAATTGGCCCGCGGTTCTATCCGTGCCTTAGCCCTAATCATCGTATAAAGCGTATTGAACTATACGATGATGGCTGTGGACGAAGGCGATGTTCGTAAACTTGCAGCGTTCCCTACTGCTATAAAGATCATTTTCTCTCTTAGTAGCTTTACCCATACCATCCCATCAGTTCCCACCTTTCCCTCAAACCTCTCTTCCCTACCGGTCAGCCCTTTTTTCCTCTTACCTTGAAGAGATTTGCTTCATTCAAATCCAACCTTCCGTCCTAGCATCAACTGCTACCATCTCACAATGACCGTTGCCTTGAAAGAAGACCCCGATCTTGCCTTAACGAAGGCCATGCACGGAAAGTCCGCGGAGGAGAAAAATGCCTTCTTCGCCATGCTAAAGAAAAACAACGCGGCCCATCGCGAGATCACCAATGAATACGTGCGCCGCTGGAGGACTGAAAAGGGTATCGACGGAACCACTGACGAGGCTCGAACGGAAAGAAAATCCGAGTATATGGGCGTGGTTAACAAGTGAGTGGCCTTCTTTCCCATTGCGATACACCCATAATTCGTGAATAAATAAAATTGCTAACTGACTGGAATATGCAGTTACTATGATCTCGTGACAGACTTGTACGAAGAAGGATGGGCTCAGTCATTCCATTTCTGCCGATTTACCATGGGCGAACCGTTTCTCCAGGCTCTAGCACGTCATGAGCACTACCTGGCTTATAAAGTGGGTATCAAGCAGGGAATGGAAGTGCTGGATGTTGGCTGTGGTGTTGGGGGTCCGGCGAGGGAAATCGCTCGATTTACCGGATGCCAGGTAGTTGGGGTCAATAACAATGGATATCAGATTGCTCGTGCGACACGGTATACACAAAAGGCTGGTCTGGAGGAGCAGGTCTCCTTCTTCAAGGGTGACTTTATGGTAAGCATGAAAGAGCCATACTCGCCAACAATTCAATTCCCAACTGGCTGACTATGGAAACAGCATTTGGATTTCCCAAGTGACACATTCGACACAGTCTATGTTCTCGAAGCTACAGTTCATGCTCCAAGCCTACAAAAAGTGTATGAGCAGATCTTTCGTGTCCTCAAGCCAGGAGGTCGCTTTGGAGTCTATGAGTGGGTCATGACAGACCAATTTGATGAGTCTAATCCCAAGCACCGTGCTATTCGACTAGGTATTGAACGCGGCAATGGAATCGTTAACATGCGCACCCAGGCCGAAGCACTTGAAGCCATTCAAGCAGCGGGATTCATTCTCGAACATGAGGAAGATTTGGCAACCCGACCAGATCCTATTCCATGGTATTACCCTATTGCAGGAGAGTTGCGACACGTAAGAAGCTTCTGGGATATGCTCACTGTCCTGCGCATGACAAAGTTCGGACGTGGGACTATGAGCTATCTGCTGTGGACGCTGGAGACTCTGAGACTGGCTCCTTCTGGAACGTCGGAAACAGCTACTGAGCTCGCAGATGGTGCCGATTTTCTCGTGCAAGGGGGTCGACTCGGCCTGTTTACCCCTATGTATCTTATGATTGGCAGAAAACCTGATCTTTAAGACTTGTTCATTTGGACTGGGCATGGAGTACATGGTGTTGTGTACATAAAAGAATATTTGGTTCGTGAGGGTTTCGACTTCCACAATTGCTACTTTATTATGAAAGATTATGTTTTTTTTATCATCTTAGCACTGAAAAGGCCATTGCTATTGGACGGTTCGAAGTTATGACTATGAGCACCAGCCATGTATGGCCTACTCAGTATTGGTCGGAGTATTGGTCGGATGAACACTAGACAGTAGGGTCTTCGATCACGCCCAATCATCCGCCTCCCGCTGTCTCAACTTCCGGCAACAACAGACAAGCCATCATAATACTTAAGCTTTGCTGCCTGACACTGGGCCCGATACCTGTGCCATGAGCCAATCGAAATAAATGGATGGCGGATCAGATAACTGGTTCCGACCTAGGGTTACATTCCATCTTATCTGATTTCCGTTTTCGGTCACGACTGGGATCCAACATCCGACATGCCCGACCGAATACCTTAGATTTCTTTGTTCTTTTCACTCTCAAACCAGTCCACCTGGTACTGAAGGATCCCGAAACAAGGGGTGGTTCAAACAAGCAAATTAAAAACTGGCGTTCACCCCCTCCAGTCCAGTTCTCATACACTGTCAGCAGCATATTGCGATTGACCACCGCGACTATGACGGCTGAGCCTAAAGAGCTGCCAGAAGGAACTGCCGTGGAGGCCGGTCGAGACCGGAAATATACACCGGGTGTCGATGATGATGCCCAAGCAAAGCTCAATGTGTTAAGAGAAGCACATGGTGTAATTATATCTGTACCATGTTGACTGCGATTGATGATAAGAACGCTAATTCCCCCATCTACGATGTATAGGCCACCTGGGATGGCCCTGATGACCCCCAGAACCCATACAATTGGTCGTTGGCCGGCAAAGTCTCCATTGCTCTTGTCGTGTCCTGCGGTCAGCTGGCCACCCTCATGTCAACTAGTATGATGGCAGCAGCCTTGAACCAGATTGCGGAGGACCTGGGTTTAAGCAACTCAGTCACACAGGTTTGCTTTTCAATCTTTCTCCTTGGACTGGCGTTTGGGCCCTTTCTCATTGCAGCCTTGTCTGAGATATATGGTCGCAAACCAGTTTTTCTCCTCTCGAATGTCTGGTACATCCTGTGGAACTCACTCTGTCCAGTGGGTAATTCTCCGGGGCTAATGATAACGGGGAGGTTCCTAGCAGGTTGTGGAGCCAGTGCAGGTATCACGGTGAGATATCACTTCCTGTGTCTCTAAATGAAACAAGTTTGGCTGACGCAACACAGCTGATGACACCTATCATGGCGGATTTGTTCTACGCCAAAGATCGTGGGAAATCCCTTGCCCTTGCCACTCTCATACCGTATTTGGGACCAGCTCTAGGGCCCATCATGGGCGGGCTAGCCTCGCAACATGTCCACTGGCACTGGCTCTTCTGGATCTTATCATCATTCGAAGCGCTGGTTACCGTACTCGGCGCAATAGTCATGAAGGAATCCTATACGCCTGCTCTCCTCCGCCAAAAGGCAAAAGCACAAAACCCAAACCTGTACCAAAAGCACACCCCCTTCACCCGGCAATTCTACCAGGACCTGTTCATCCTATTACGAAAGAACATCTACCGCCCCCTCCACCTATTAGCGAAGCGTCCAATTATCCAGCTCCTCTCCTGGGTCTACGGCCTCGACTTCGGCATCTACATCCTAATGCTCTCCACTTACGCCAACCTCTGGATCGAACGCTACCATGAGTCCGAAACAATCAGCAGCTTAAACTACATAGCTATCGCAATCGGCACGACTGTCGGCGCCCAAGGAGGCGGCCACCTAATGGACTACATCTTTCGACGAATGCGCGATTGTCCCAACGCCATCGTTACGCCCGAGTTCCGCATCCCCTACATGCTCCCCAGCGTCCTGATCATCCCTATCGGCCTATTCTGGTACGGCTGGTCAGCCGAGCATCGGATCTCCTGGGTTGTGGTTGACATCGGCGCAGCTATCTTCACCGCTGGCTGTTTTATGGTCGGGCAGGCGATGATGGCGTACTTGCTCGATGAGTTCACGCATGCAGCTTCGGCCAATGCTGCGACGCGCATGTTGTCGAATATTTTGGCTTTTGTGTTTCCGATTTTTGCGCCCCAGTTGTATGAGCGGTTGGGGTATGGGTGGGGAAATTCCCTGCTTGCGTTACTTTATATTTTGCTTGGGGTGCCGATTCCCGTGGTGCTTTGGTTTTGGGGCCCGAAGCTAAGGGCTATGGGGAGGGAGGTCTAGATTGTCTGCTTTTATTCGAGGCTTATGAGGGTTGCTTGACTGGCTATGGGATATGAGCAACGCGAGGGAAGGAGTGGGGACTCTAAGGGTGGATTTGATGACTCTTTATATAACGACATCTTCATGATATGAGTATAATCATAATTATTTACTGATCCAGCATCATATAGGATCCACTGACAGGATGTTTGAGTGGACAATGTTAGACTCGAATCAAGCTGAGCCGAGCTATAATCGACAATAACGCATCCTTTAGGGTTGTCAAGTATGACTGCCTCGGAAGACACGAAGCGATGTACCATCACATGCACGCTCTGAAGAAGAAACAATCAGTCAGACTCTAGCAAGTTCTTCTGACTGGGATTCTGACTCTATAAGTAAATGCATATATCATAACATCGTATCTCTATTCTATGAGCCTAGCAAGACCTGCCACCCGTGGTGGCAAGATAAGTTGGTCGTATCCATTGCTTCTGCGTCGCCAGGTCTTGGGGTCGCTGGTTCTTTGTGAGAGACCAATGGAATTACGACAGCAGAGGCATCTAGATATTCCTCCTCCTAACACGTTTGCGTAAGCTGATAGGTCGTTCTAAGTTGGCATTCTGCAGGGTTCCCAATCCAAGTGGGCCAATGATTAAATTGCCTTGAAGGAGAGGGCCAACGAAATCCGAGGCCACGGTTAGGTTGATTGCAGCAAGTACACTTGTCTCTGGTAAGCCTCAATCATGATTCGCTCTTCTCTCCATTCTCTGTAACAGGATTTTCACGTTTGGTGAAGTTGCCCTGGATCCAACAACGGTACATCTTCAGTTTGCGCTGGCGGTTGACAACGAGGCGTCGGTCATATGCCAATTTGTGGACCTCAAAGGCACCATCATTCTTAATAGGAGCAGGCTGAGCCTTCTCATCCTCTGCACACTCAGATGACTTCTCCGGGAGACCCTTCTCGGGGGTCCACCGGCTCCACATTTCTTCCAACTCATCTCTATCAAAGAAGAAAACGCGAGTACCATCTCCGCGAACGTAGAAATTCTCATCCAAATACCGACCCTTCTTGAATCGAACCTGAGCCAAGTCTCCCCGTCCATAATCACGGAACAAGACCCGGCCACCAGGCTTCAGGACCCTGTGTATATTGCGAAGGGCCTTGTCCCACTGGTTCGGGTTAAGAGCAGAGAAGATAAAGATCAAGACAACCACATCTACCGATCCCTCCGTCAGCCCCGGTGGAAGGGAGTCATTGTTCTCGTCGGGTTCGGCCGCGACGTCCCAAACGTCAGCGGTGATGTGTTTCGGATTATAGTGCTCGGATCCCCGCATCACCTTCACGGCGTTCTTGGAGAAGTCGCACGCATGGACCATGAGTTCGTCGTTCGCATTGTTGTTGATCAGAGGGAAAGCGGTATTTCCTGCGCCTGCGCCCACTTCCAAAACGACCTTCTTTCCTGCATCAGGACGGGTTACCTCCTCTAAAACGGGGAACTCCTGACGCAGCCATTTGCGATCCTTGAAAAAATTGGCCGTGTTGTTTTTGTAGAAGAGGTTCCACCACTTGGCGGGGTCGGCGTTGAAGCGTTGCTTGTCGAAATCCGATGCAGGGGCCTCGCGCTGCTTGGAGTATTGAACCTCTGCGAAGGCTAAGAACTCGTCGTCGGGTTCGACGTGGTCCCAGGCGTTAAACTCGAAGATGTCGTCGCCTTGTTCCAGGTAACGGGAACCGAATTGAAAGGGATCACTGCGCTTCATATTGTTGGAGGGGTCGTGCGAACGATGCGGGGCGATCTGAGGGGGTTGGACATTTTGGGTGACTTCTATGATTTCGTCGTAGGAGTGAGCTTTTCGAGACATGGCTTCGTTATTCGATAAAGAACGTTATGCGGCTTGAACGAGAGTATAGAGATATAGACCGCGGCGAGTGGAGAGAAAGAAATCTCGTTGCGGAGAAAAAAGCGAAAAAGATCTGGTGGGGAAAGAAAAAAAAAAATAAAACAAAAACATATTAGTGCCTCAGGCACCAGCGGTTCCTATCTGTGGAACCCTCGAAACGCTATCTCCGGACCGGCCAATCAATAATGTGGATGCCTGAGGGATCAGCGATGGGCCTGAGCTAGCTTCACTGCCTGCCTCAGGCACTTGGGGAAATACGAATCCATTCGTCCCCATTGCTCATTCACTTTCTTCTTCTCCTCACTTCCTCTCAACTTGCATACTGTGGCCTTGTCAAACGGTGTCCCCCAGCTTATAAACTGGCATAACCATCCATCAGTAACATTCTACGAGTGATTTACCGTCATGCTGGACATGTACTAATCACTACTAATCTCTACTCCACCCTTATCACTTCGCATTGACCATCAAATACTTCGCATACATATCCCGCATTAGTCATATAGACGTATTAGTGGTTTTTACTTCCTCTTGTCTGAGTCAAAAGGAGGCATTATTCGCTCCTGCAATCCCCGAGACCGATTTCCAAAATACCTCTCAGTTCATCATGTCCATTCTCAACATTCTTTGTGGTTGCGTGATCCGTTCCCCACCATCCTGTCAATTCACGATTCAGCCTCGTCACCAAGCACCTCAAACTAGAGATAATGGCACCACCACAAACAACACCACCAATAATAGTCCCCCGGACATAGATGAGGAAGACGGCTATAACCCCGTCATCCCATTACCAAGATACACGCCACGACCAATGAGCATCCAAGAGAAAACCCTAGAAGCACACATGCGGGACCCCCCAATCTCACCCTCCGACTATGACAACGACTCAACATCTTACCCGGATGAGAAGGACCGTTACGCATTCGAGACCGCTCCTAACAGGAACCACAATCCTGAAGATCTGACATCAGAGGTCTCGTCCGCTATTTCTTTCCCTAGTAGCTACGGTAATACTTCGACAGCAACGAGGGACACTCCGCCGCCGCCGTATTCATCTCGCGGTGTCTCTCCTGCACCGTCTAGGTCGATGTCTTTCTCTTCAGCGGGGCATTCGCTGCCGCCGCAGCAGTTGGCTATGATGCAGATTGCGCAGCCGCGCCCTGTCTTTCAAAGGTCAGGGAATCTAGCCCGGAATGTGTTGGCTAGGAGGAGTCTAGATGAGCAAGCTGAGCCTGGGAGACCGAGGAGGTTTTCCTGGGAGACTCAATAGTTGGTAAGCCTTTCTACTGATTAAAGGCTTGAATGGGTGGATGATAAGTCTAATTCCGCTGACTATTCTTTAATTTTTCCTTCATTTTTTTTTTCCTTATCGTTTCTGCGCTATTTAAATAACTAGGGATGCTGCATGCTGGTTACGACTAATGATTGGGCTTGGGAGGACCTAATATTACATGGATTTTGGTAATGGGCGCTTTGGGTACTGATTTCTAATTTGGCCCATGCCATTTAATAACTTTTTTGGTCGTACATAATAATGCATATACATATTCAAATCGTGTCGCTTATTATAAAGAAAGAAACAACACAGGTAGCGATCATCTGACCCCACCATTTGTAACCAGCCGGCTATAATAACACCAGCTCGTGTTGACACTGTACTTGCTCCTGTACATGCTTGAGCAAATATCCACTCGTCAGCGCCGGAAACTCCAACAACTTGAGAATGCGCGGATCATCGCTCTCCTCAAGATACATACAGATAGCCACGCACTCAGATTTGGCCCTTGTCTCCATCCACCACACGTCCAGGTTCATGATAAGCGACAACCACCAGCTAAGAATAATCAAACCAGGTGGGTCCTTCTTCAACAATTGCTCGTAGAAGTCCGGTAAAAGCCGGCCCATGAAATTCGTATAGTGGATGAAAGTCTTCATACTCCGCTCAAAGGTAAGTAACGGGGTTAGCATGCGCAAGGGCCAATGGTAAGGATTTGTCTCCTCGGTTGTTGTATCGTCAATGCCGCAGATGTCGGCGAGTTCCGGGTGCAGGTCAATACGACCCGGACGATGGTCATTGTAGAGGGGGTTGCCCTCGCGGGACTGCTTGAAGACATCCCACCACATGCTCTGTGTGATCCAGGGTACGGTTAGGGACACAAGGTGACGCAGACCACTCTGCAGCATGAGCCAGTTTAGTGATTCGGGTTCGTCGGAAAAGACGAATGAGCTACGGGGGTTGTAGGTCTCTAGACCGAAGGAGTGGATGGTCATCATGAGACAGGCGGAGTAGAGGGAGTCCATGTTGTGGGGGCCGACGGCGGTGGATATTTCGTGGGAGTACTGTTTGATGGCTTCTTGCCAGTGGTATGCCTCGACCATTGTGTACGACCTATCTTCGGGGTAGATGCGGCGGAGATGGGATGTTGCTGCGCCAATGATAGTGTGCATGAGGAACGGGGTCTGTGGTTGTAGTTAGCTTGTCGATGGTTCTGTTGTGTTGGGGTGATGAAACCAGAAGCCCTAACATCAAAAGCCAATCGTATCATTTTACCCCTCATCATATTTTGGGAGCGCTCAGAGCTGACGGTAGGAGTCGTGGCTTCATGAAAATGATGCAAGGCACGAACACCGGGAGACAGACGACCATTTTTAGTCTTGATCTGTAACAGTTCATCTATTTTGGACGAGACAGCCATCAGCGACATTGTAAAGGCCGCTGATTCAGGCCCTGTCAAGCTTGGGACTTTCTCGATAAAGTAGGAGATGACACTCTTGCTACGTGCAGAGACAACTTGACCGGCCTCATAACTGCAGTCAACCTCATGCTTCTGGCACCGCAGGCAGTGCGGTTTAGTTTCATCGCACTATGGTGTTTCAGCCCTGCATTCCTCATCGAATAACAAGGAGAGTATAAGTGGTGAGCAGATACCTTGACCCTCCGTTGCTTACATTTCACGCATCCAGTACGCGACTTCCGATGTGCTCGACGAGCATGATACACCTTTCCGACATCTTCAGATGCGCCTGCACCGGAGGACTGGTACAGTGGTATGCGGAATAGGCTCTTCTGGCCCCGTAGGGTGCCTGGGGACACTGCAGGCGGCGTGCTGTCACTGCTGTGGGACAAGCTTTTCTCGCCAGCTTGCGAGGACTTGTCCGCAGCCATAGTTGAGCAACTAACAGCGAATCAACAACGGCTAGGCGATGATGAGGTGCGTGGTTTAGATCGAGTTTTGCGGGTTCGTTTGGCCTTTCTCATCCTAGCCAGGCCCCATTTTCAACCTTGGGGATAGAAATAAAAGAACGCGAACTCAAGCCCAAGGCGCAATCATCCCTGAGTCCCTCCTCGTATTGTTGTGGATTGTCAGCTGGTAAGACATCTTATTGGTGAGATATATACACCGCCTCATTTGTTCAACCAAGAACCACCAGATCCTTTTTAGACTTTTCGATATTGTAGGGGAGAATGATAGAGAACAGACACCCCGTGACTTGTAGGGATTATATAAAAAAGAAGTTAGAAGAATGTTCATTCAATATTTGTAACTAGTTAGTGGAAGACAGACATAACCTCAAAATTAAGCGGCCGAGCAAAAAAGGAACTTCAACCGACAGGAATGGGATTTGAACCCATGCCTCCGAAGAGATTCGATAACCGATCCTATGCGGATTCGAGTCGAACGCCTTAGACCACTCGGCCATCCTGCCTGTTGCATATTTGTAAGCGCGCAGATTAGTCTCTTATGGTCATGTCACCCTCTCAAGGTGATTCTCACTTTGTGGAAGAATTTCATAGCGGTTGACAGAATTTCGGGAGATAAATACCGAGATATATATGCACTGGATCCGTACATATATATCTAGCGACCGGCTATCCAGGTAATCCCTAGTAATAAAAGTCTTACTGTTCACTTTCAAAGTGATACGTTCCGTGAGGTATATATATTTGACATACACGCTAAGGATGTCGGGCGACTCACTCACATGGTGAGGGAAGGAAGGAGGTAGAGCCCTACATTAGCCCTCACCATCCTAACCGAGACATCATGTACACCGAAACAAGACAGTGATCGCCCATCGACATGAGGGAAGTGGTAGGAACCATAATTCTACTGGGCCTACTTATACAGCGCTAAGTCCGAACCAGGCAACTCTCGTATTCGCTCCATTGAAGTCTATATCCCATTACCTAGTACTGGTATATTAACCTGGAGTCCCCAGTTTGATAAAAATGAGCATGCGCATTGAATGATTCAAGGCAACGTCGTGCTAGTCATAATCACACAAGTAACCATATCGTTTTCCAATAGGCTGACGCTCATAAAAAATACATAAACTGTCAAAACAACCACCCTCCAAACTAGCCGATCTGCGCATTCGAGAAATCCATCTCTGTACCAATCATTAGTAACCCTAGCATGGCACCAAACAAGATATCGTCAGCACATACCCGGATGCTCAGCCTGGAACTTCTTCAGCATATCCATCTTGCGCTGCTCATCGCTAGTCATGCCACCAATCTCCTTCTGTCGCTGATCGTACATCATCTTCTCGACCATCGCCCTGGTCTCCCCATCCAAATCGCTCAATTTCGATGACTCGGGCGTAATCTTACTGACATCGATCTTCGGCGCGCTTGTCACCACATGCGGCCACCACTCGACCTTATTAACTTTGTCCAGATGAACTGCCACCTCCTTCCCAGGTGGCTGGGACGTCGTCTCCAGTGTCCACGAGCATTCATCGAGCAAAACGGGGTGAGGGAAATCACCCTAACTGAACTTAGCCGCCATCTTGCACTCCGTCACAAGTAAGGAGGAAAGGGAACGTAATATACCTCAATGAGAGGCTCCTGCCCTTTGATCGCCACCTTAATCTTGTTCTTGGTCAAAACCACGTCCATGTCTCTTCCTCGAAGATTGCCCGGCACAGCAATCGTCACGTCCACATCCTTGATCGTTTGCGTCCACTTGTACGGCAGCTGCGCCTGTTCGGCGTCCTCCTTTGCCTTGCGCTCTTTCTCCTCGAACTCGCGGGCGGCGACTTCCTTGGGGTCCGGGTTGTTTTCTGGGTCGGCGGAGGACATGGTTGGTTCTTTGGTGCTATATAGGGAGATGGTTGAAGCTGGTTGTCCTTAGTAGCTGTTGCGGAGTGGGGTGGTGGGGTAGCGTATGTGGGTTGTGGGCGGATTGAAGGGAAGGCGCGGAGTACCTTGTCGGTGTCCTATAAGAGATATAGACGTGTTGGCCGCAGTGTGAACGGGCTATATAGATGTGAAAGCCAAGAAGAGGTATAGGATGTCTAGGAGCTGTTTTTGTTTGGACTTTTGTTCCGAACGGGCGGGTTCTCTTAGGTATCGGGGTCGTTCCGCAGCGGTTCCCCACTAACCTCTTTGGGGTGCTAATATGAACGTCCTGGGCCTCGTGTCTAGTACAATTACACAGTGGAAATATGACACAACGCCAATGAACCTTCTTGACAAATATGTTTATTGCTTAGGACAGTTCAAAATTTGGTTTGGTATGATGTAAATCGACTCGGGGCGTACTACTTGTCCATAGAAACAAGTGTCCCGATTGGGGTATTCATTGCTGATCTAATATGCACTAGATGACGCACTCAAGCTTTCAAATGGGAACAAAATTGAGAAAGAAGATAGAAAATCGCTGTCGTTTATGCCCGTAGACAAGATAATGAGATGGCACGTTAGTGAATCAGTGCCGTCAGTATCAGTCGGCGTAGTCCCTCAAAGGCTAGGGCAGCCGATACGCCCTGCGCACCGTTCCTTGAGCCTTGAGAGGACTGAAGAGGGCGGTGAAGAATGATTGAAGCATCTACAATAGAACGGTTGTTCATGTCGTGGAATCGACATAAGTATGGAATAGAATCGTGACAAATTGCTCAACCGCCTTCGCAACATGAAGTAAAGCAGAATGGCGCTTGCCCATTCTTATGCTGGAGACTTTTGATATCGACAAGAAATGCAAGGTGAAAGAAATAGGTATAGTCTCGCGCGGTCGTAGCCACATTCACTCTATACTCTCGGTCAGGTTTTCCTCTGCCATAGGTCCCATCCAGGGTGAGCCATCGAAGATGCGAACATGATGCGAGGCTTGAGCAAGCTGGCGAGCATCTTCCACTTGCTCAGCGGAGATCCCTGCTTCCTCCACGGAGTTGAAGAACTGACCCGCAAATTCCGCAACTTCGTTTGCTATCTTGGTTTCTAGAATCCCCTCAAGCATCAGCATATCCTCCTTCCACTTCTGCTGTCTCCGCGCCTTCTCCTCTTCCAGCCGACGGCAGGTTCCATCCTGCTCTCGGAGTTTGAGGCAGTTGGGGCAAAGATAGTTTACTTCGCAATGAGAGCAGTTGCAAGGAGGATTTGCCTCGACGCAGTCTTGGCATACGTGTACCGAGCAACTCGAGCATTCACGGAGGACACTGCCACACCTTTGTCGTTGATCACCGACAGCCCGATACTGGGGGCAGAAGAAAGACTGACAACCCTGCCACTTCACCGCATCCGATTGTGATTCACAGTCGACAGAGGAGCGTGATGAAGATCGGGACCGGTTCGAATTCGAAACCGAGAAGCTCCTGAGACGGCGGTGAACGAGAGCAATGGGTCCTGACGGGCCACCGGCGCTCGGCAAAATGTGGCTACCAACATCGGGGATGCCATCTGCAGGATTGTCTTCGGTAATGCTGCTTGCAGCGGAGCCGAGAGCCCGATGAGTCCTGTACGGCAATTCAAATTCGGCGGAAGAGCTCATGTACGGGACATGTGACGGAACAAAGGTATTAGTGGTTTGCTCGGAGCTCGATCCGGGCTTATCTTGAATAGCCATCTTTTCCAGGGTGAGGTCGCGGTATCCACAAATCCGCAAACGAAGACCCCGTAGGTCATGCTCAATGCACAGCGGCTTCGAGCAGCTCTTGCAGTGTACCTTCCACTGGGGAGTATCGTAGCATTCCTGGCAGAGATTGCGAGGGCAAGCTGCGGGCTCTCGATCCGGTGGTCCCAGTAACCATTTCATCATAGCTATATGCCCTGTCTCGAGTGTGTAGTCGGGTTTTCGTGGATCACCGTAGGCGTATTTGGGAAATGTTTTGCTCCACTCTTGTGCCGAGTATTCCAGATCTTCCCAGCCCTGGCCACGGGGGAGAGGCGCCGCTCGCACCCGATCTACGTCTCGGTTAGGGGTTCCAATACTAATGCCGCCTCCACCGGAGAAGATTGGTTCTGTACAACACCAGTGAAACTTAAGCACAGGATAGGAAGCTGGGGTGTTAATATTCAAGGTATCGTTTTCTGCAGAATTTGCAGGAGGATCTAGCATGAGGCAGGGCGAAGTAGTAGCACCCGGCGCCCACCAGAAGGGTTGCTTAGACTCCTCCGACAGCGACGAGGGGCGTCGAGGACGAACATAGGGTCGATCATATGCACAACTTGCACATAGAGTCTTACGGCAACCAACACAGTGCATCAAGACACTACATTGTTCGCATCTCTCTGGGATTTCCTCGTAGCAGTTGTCACAGCGAATGTTTTCAACAAATCGCTTATGGCTCCAACGGAGATGGGCCGGTGCCATCTTCCCTTCGCCGAGGTCTCTGCCTTCTCCTGTGCCGAGGGCTTCACCGTAGCAGCCAGTCTCACCGTGTTCCCACAGCTTAGCATCTTTTTTGGATGAACGCTTGCCCTGGTCCACCGGTCCAATCCAATTCTTCGACCGCCATAATCGATCAAAGACCACCCACACCTCCGCAGACCCTTGCGGCACTCTCATGGAGACGTAACCTTTCCTCCTAAAGCATCTTCCAGCGGGAGTAGAACACCACGCAGTATCGGTCCAGATGCGTAGCTTATGACAGAGACTGACTAGTTCGTGGGTTGGCTCCGAATCGGAATCCTTCCGAGTCAAAGAAGATGAAAGGTACGGTCTTCTTCGGTGATGACGACATCGATACGTATACAAGCTTTTCAGCGCGAGACGTTTGGTAGATGAAGAGCTTCCGATGCTTTTCCCCATATCCACATCGTACTGAAGCCCAAACATGGTCAGATATGGGATGATATGGTACTTCAGGGAGACATTTTTACATCCCCTAACGGAGAGATGTTCCAGTGTTTCTCGTCGTGAATACAAAACAGTCGAGATGAGGATCTGCCCCGAGACCGCCGTATTATCCAGCTCTAAACTCCTCAGACATGGACCAAACGGAACCACCACGTTCATTAACAATTGGTCAAGAGCATAGGGTCGAGATTGTCGTGGTACCACGGGCTCCAAAGTTCCTGGTATGATGGCCCGTATGGGTGAGGGGAATCCCGAGGGGAAGAAAAGACGAAACGACAGGTACTTCCATGCTGTCGGATAGGATTTAAGAAACGATCGGAGGTAGCGGGAGGTGTGGTAGAGTTTCAAGATGGAGTCAGTCGGAAGCTGAAGTAGCAGAGATTCGAGGATAGGAGCGTGAGTTGTAACGACTCGTTCGAAGGTCGAGAGAGAGCGTTGGGCTGGGATAAGCGACTGTTCCAGGGCCGAGTCTACCAGCACCTGCTGGTTTTGACCGGCGTTATCGGCCATGCTTGTAGGTGCTTGGTTATCCAATGTCTTGGCGGCCAGATCGTGAACGAGAGACATAGCAGCGCCGTTTTATCACCTGGGCCTCTTTTTGTTGTCGCTCACGCTGTCACTGCTACTGCTGCTGAAAGGTCAAAGTGACGCGAGGTCGCGAACACAGCGGAGAATGCGGGAGACGCAGCGCATCATAAAGAGAAGGGAGGAAGGCGACACTGCGCAAGGAGAGCGGTATGCATTCAGGAGTTGGACATTATGTGAGAGAACTATCAAAGGGAGAAAAAAGATAAGTAACGCTGATGGGTGGCTTTGACAACTCATAATTGGGACAAAAAACCAACGGCCTTACCGGGCTGCCAAACTGCCCGCTTGCATCATGTGATAGGTCACCTCCAAAGACTTTCTTTTCGATTATCCCTCGACCTTTATTCGATAGTCTATCTTAATATTAAATGAATAATTTCCTCACGAAAAGACTTGACCTCGAAAGGGTCCAAATAACTATTTGGTCGATCTATGGAGGGATAACCCTTTTTGCTTTCCATTTCTAGTTCGTGGCATCAATAGGGTATAATATAGTTTTCCAGTCCAACGGCTCTCTTCGCGGCGAACCGACGATCTTGAATCACAGGGGCGGAAAAGTTTAGTGCCGGTCTATTGAATCGCCCACTGTGTATCCCCTTGCAATGCCCTTGCGCCCTTCCACCACCCGCATACTGTCCGAAGTATCTTCATCCTCATATTGGATATCGAAATCGCTTCCCAACCCCTTCCATGTCCGTTGCGATCGGAGGAATTCCGCCCCTGGCGAGAAGGTCCCACCGACCATAGCCAAATCACCTTTGGCCCGTCTGGCCAGCGCCCGAGCAGCAGACGGTCCGTTGGCCGCTGACACTGCATCATCGGCCTGAGCGGAAATGTGGGGTGCAGGATTCAACATCGGCCGTGAGTGTGAAACATATCGACCGGTGCGCAAATCGAATTCAGGTGGTGCAGATTCGGATTCTGACATGTCGTCTTCCTCTTCTACCGTCGCACCATTCGACAGTGGAGTATCATCCTCATCCTTGGCGTCTTGGGTAGGCTGATCAAGCACGCTCTGGAAGTCACTCTGCCAGGCTCCAGTCCACACCCGCTCAGCATCCCCCTTGAGTGCAAGCTCCAACTCGAACGGGGTGATCACCGGTTTCCAGAAATCTTTGCTGTCAACCAGGGAACTCTCCCAACAGCCGATAACCACCCAACCACCGATCTCGCTGAAATTAGCCACCTTGGCTGCGTTCAACTTCCCTACCACAAACAAATAGCTCTTCTTGCCAGCTTCCGCGATTTTCTGTTTCACATGTTCTACAATATGCAGATAGTTCTTCACACTAAGCGTATTGATCAAGATTCCGAATATTGGTACAGTACTGAGGGAAGTCAGGATGGCATATCGACGCCGCAAAGCGATCGCGTTTGAAGCGGGCGAGGGTTTGACGTTTTCGCTCGTCAGATCATTCGTGGGGTATATATGGATGGAAGAAACGCGAGAAGCAAGCGTCATGAGGAGAGCAGTGGGAGGGTCTGAGATGTGGAAAAGTTGCCATTCTGATAATGATTCCGGAGTTTCGCGAACCGAGTCCGGCACTGTTCGATTGGGGATAGCGGATGACGGGTCGTGGAGCACTTCAGTGCCAAACAGGTCGGTGTAACCTTCCTGCACAAGTCGTGAGTGCAATGCGGGGATATGGTCGGTGTAGGTCACATCCGCTGCGAGGATGACCTTCGTGGTAGGGTCAGGGTAGGTCCCTTTGAAAGCGCGGACGACGGGATCGATGGGAAGAGGCTTATGCGTGAAGACGTAAATTACGGGTAGCCTAGACGTTGGAGAGAGGCATGATCGGCCGTAGTGTACGACGACGTCTGCGTCCACATGCTCCGCGGCCACCTCATCGGCGCAGCATGTTCCGTAGGAAGTATCAGCCAAAATGTACAACCTCGGAGACAGCTCTGCTGTATCTGCCACACTGAGCTGAGAGACCGAATGAGCTAGACCGTCCGAGTCGACAGTGGTACTAGTTCCGTCATTCTGGGTCTGGGTGGTATTGCTGTCCGTAGCGTTGCGGCTGTCTAGACCTCGACTGAGCAATTGAAATACCCGGGGTGCATCTGGAAGCATGTCATCAGGAAACTGAAGAGCAATGCGCTTGTACCGAGCCTCTCGGATCTCCTTCAGCGTGCGATCAATGTCATAGGTGATTGCGAGCTCCTCATCCGACAAGGCGCGAGCCGTATTTTGAGAAATGGCGGGCTCCGTGGCTTCAAGGATACGATCATCGGGGGTCGATAGCACGGGGGCTGCTTCCATTTCCGTACCCATCTCGAGAGTTAGCAAATATAGGTGAAATAATGGTGCGTTGTTTTGGCGGAGAATGTTAAGATAATGATGAATCAAATTGTTGTGGAATTTTTTTTTTCTTTTTGCCATTTTGGAGACAAAAAAGAAGTCCCCCACTTTCACCCCGCCATCCGTAAAGAGCCAATGGTACGGGTGCCAATTACTTGACCATATAGCTACGATTCAGAATACATCCACTAATTTAAGGCCATCTTTCCCCCTTTCTCCTTTTCCTTATATACCAAACCAATGATCAAAAACCCCACACAACATAAAAACTATCAATGACCCTCTTGTTATTTAAGTAATTATAATCTCCCAACTATAATATATACCCGGTAAAGGAACACTGCCTATGAAATTCAACCTGAACTATAAATCCGCTCGTGCCAGTTCTCCAGCCCAGACACGCCGTATCAATTCACGGATTGGTGCTCGTTCAATCTCGCGTGGGTTCCAGTAGGGGCTGCTGACAGCAATATCCGCGGCCTTATCAATATCCTCCTCATTCATGCCGAAGTCCTTGAGACCTCGCTTGACCTTCAATTTAGACAGCAGGACATTCAGGCCCTGAATAGCATCACCGTTGCTTTCCGGAAGTGCCTCAGCCAACTTCTTCATCGCTTCTGGGATCTTTAGCGCGTTGTAGGAGATTGCATGCGGTAAAACTGCTGTATGGGTTTCTGCATGGGGCAGGTTGAAACTGCCACCCAAGGTATGGCAGAGCTTATGATGAATAGACATACCCACATTACCCAGACAGGTTCCACAGAACCAGGCCCCATACAGAGCCGAAGACCGAGCGGATTTGGATGTGGAATTCTCGACAATCTCAGGAAGAGCTGAAGCCAGTGCACGGATACCCTCGACAGCCATTAAGTTGATGACGGGGTTAGTATTGCGGGCGTAGAGTGCTTCAACTGATTATAGAATAATCGTTGAGTTTTCAACATGACATTTCAAGTAGCACAGTGGCAATTTCGTAAGGTCTTACCTGCATGGGCAATAGCATTCACACCACTAGTAGCACTCATAGCTGGTGGCAACGTCATAGTAAGATCGACGTCGTAAATGACAGTTCCAGGAAGGATTTTAGGATCCGAGTGAGTCTTCTTCAATCCATCGGCCGTCTCACCCAAGATAGGTGTCATTTCACTTCCCGCATAGGTAGTAGGAATGCAGATGTGAGGTAGCCCCGTACGGATGCTGATGGCCTTGCCCAGTCCGATGGTACTTCCGCCACCGATGGAAATGACCAGATCAGCATTCTGGACCTTTGCGTACTCTAGAGCCTTTTCGGTAATGTGTGTAGGGGTGTGCATCGTAGCTTCACTGAAAATGCCCGCTACTTGGCCCTTGAGAACGTTTCTGACATTCTCCGCCTGGTCGACTTGCTGCGGTGTCGATAATACCAGTGGAGCCTTTGATTTGAGTCTGGAAGTTTCATCGGGAAGTTTCTGGAGAGTGCCACTGCCAAAGACAACCCGTCCAGGGTTTGCGTTGTATTCGAATGTTTCCATCGCGTGGCTGAACCCGTCTATCTCAATGCGAATTTGTGAACTTCACGCTCACGTCAAGTCGACAACCAACGGCGGGTCAGTCAATGGAAAGCAAATTGAATATTTTTAAGATTTAACTCAAGTACTACATCAGGGAGTCAACCGAGACGCTTATAGTTTAGACGAAGCTTTGATCATCATGAATAATCCTCATGTTTCCCCCACACCCCACCGGTAGTAGCGGATGGCCCTGCAAAGCAACCGTCAGGCAAAGGCTTTTGCCGCCGTGGGTCCTTTTCGCCGGGCTCGGCAGCTGCTGCACAGGTTACTTTCCGAGTTAAAGGGAGACCATGGTGGAGAATATTCTGCTTTTCAATGAGTCTGTGTGGCTAATAACCTTATGCGCTGGGTGGAATTTATTCCTCACATCGGAAATAGCCCGTCCTCTAGCGTGGATTTCAAGAATTCACATGGATTGCTTGAATTGAGAAGTCCAATGTCTTCAGAAGAGTATAGCTTCTCCAATGGAAGTCAATCTAGGAATCCCAACATCTCCTTTGCTAGGCCTTTAAAAAATCCTAAAAAAATAAAAACAAATTAATAATAATTTACTCTCCATAGAGAACTCCCCGCGCTATGCATCCCTATTGTTTCTTTACTGATTTTCTTTCTTTCCTGCGCCTCATTTCCTTTTGTGCAGGTATGGGTATCAGTAACAGTAACTAAATGAATCAATCAAGATCATGAAAGGCCATGACCTGCTGATCGCGGCGGCGATCCTTGCCCTTGCCCTTGCGCTTCCTCCGAGAATCGTCGGCCTGCTGAGCTCCCCTCTCACTGCCGTCCGAGTCGTTATCGTCGTCGTTGTCTTCGTCGCTATCATCATCACTGTCTCTAAGCATATGCTTCTCACCGGTATTAGCGCCTTTTGCCCCCCCGACTGCTTCATGCCAGACCTTGACCACCTGCCCACCACCACTAACCATACGCCCTTCCACATCAAATCCCAGACCGACAACGCCCTCCGTCTCATCGTGGATGACCTCCGACACAACCTTGTTTGAGCCAATCCTGACGAAGTTGACCCCGCCACTTCCAAGGCCAACGGCGACCATCTTGCCCTTCCCAAGCTCATCAGGGACTGCCGTGAGAGCTTCCAGAGACTCGCCTTCGCCGGCGCTTCGTGAGACGTAAATGCGCTCGTCCTGATCATCCCATGCGCCTTTTTCCCAGAGGGTCAAGACACCATTGGAACCACCCACAATCACCTTTTCACCACGGCTTGTTCCGCTCGAGGGCAAGCCGCCGACATACACGGAACTGACTAATTCCTCTCCCTGATCTTCACTGCGCACTAGTACTCCTCGTCGTAGATCTGTCACAGCCAAAGTAGTACCGCCAGTTGATACCCATTGTTTACTAAAACCAGAGGTGCTGGTATCCGACGCGGGTAAGGGTGTAATGGACGAAATATAATCATCGTGAGGATGGTGTGACTGCTGTGGCCGGGCTGAGACGCGGGAAAACGGAATGCGAAGGTCATAGAGATGCAGTGCGCTCGAGTCTGTAGCGAGAAGGAGGCTCTGGGGAGAAAGAGCATGGATGACAGTCGGGGCATCAACGGAGCTGCGAGAAACAACAAGTCAATACAGATGAACTAAGCGGGAAGCTTCACGGAGGATAGCAAAGAAACAAAGACAGTATCTATCCGTGCAATTGATTTTCAATTTTGTGCAAACATTAAGATCTAGACGTACCCATCTTTCGCCGTGGGAATTGCGATCTTATTTTCCACCACACCGGTCTCTGCCTTCGCAGCTTTCACCAACCCATCTGTGCCTGCAGAGTATAAAGTCTCTCCGTCAAGTCCAAACGCTAAGCACCGGCAACTGCCCTTATGTCTTCTCGTCCTCCACATCGT
Source organism: Aspergillus leporis (assembly GCA_009176345.1). NCBI lineage: Eukaryota > Fungi > Ascomycota > Eurotiomycetes > Eurotiales > Aspergillaceae > Aspergillus > Aspergillus leporis. The sequence goes on along the minus strand of ML732184.1, from coordinate 39,816 downwards.
ATCAATGTGACCCCGGCCATTTCGCGATGAGGAAGTCGATGCCTGATCATCGTCGCTGTCAACTTCATCTGACGGAAGACGGAAAGTTTCAACATGACCGGAGGAAAGGCCAACGGAAACAATTGGCTCCTTGGGATGTATGGCCTGCGCGAATAGATCCGCGGAAAGCGGTAACGTGCAGACCGTGTCAAACATGGCGGATATAATTAGGAATTTAAGAGACACCAACTGTCTTTTTTCCCAACCCTGCGGAACAAAGCCTTTGGGGAAAGCTCGGATTGATTTCCCGCTTGAGAAAGTGCGGGCCGATGAATCTTCCGCGGGCGGATCTAATCCCTGATTCAATCATCTAACAATTGGGAGCTCTCCTGCCGATAATACTACTTCACAATTCATATTCAATTTTCTGTCTCATCAACAGATCCTAATTGTATACAGACGAAGAGAATGCAGATAACAGTGAATTTTCAATACAATCAAGAGAACACACACTTGAGAAGGTCGATTTTGCTCGGCAAAACCAAGGCAAATGAAATCAAGGGAACATCAAAGTATAGAGAGAAAAGCTAGCTGTGCTAGGGCATCTCTATTTCACCAACTCTTCCTTCCACGCCATGTCCACGAACTTGCCTGACTCTCTCATTGTTACGCTTAGGGAGGCCTGTCCTAGCCGTCGCCTTGGAGAATCTTGGCTGCCCCCAATCGTTGGAGCTTAAGCTGGAGCGTTGAAGGTAGAACCGATCGGGCCAAACTTGATGTTAGAGTATGTAACCGTGGCACTACCGTGCTGCGACTCAACCTTGTCAGGGTCTCCAACGTGTGGCTCACAGGTGCCACGGGCGGAACCAGGAGTGGTTGCGCCTTCGGGGTAGGTGCTGTCCAACCACATCATGCTAGCATAGTGATCGTCCCACAAGCTGAGAGTGAGGACCATGGCAGATAGAGCATCGCCCATAGCGCTGAGGCCTCCGTGCTTCGCGAAAATGTCGTCGTCGCCGAAAGCTGTCTTCTGGGCAGTGCAGAAGTCGGAAGTGATTGAGTTACCAGTGACCCCGTTAATGTTGGATGCGGCATTGGCGATGACCTTACCGCCCTGTACGTAGAAGCGCTTAATCTCTGATAGAGGGCCAGAGTTCGTGCCGTCAGCAGTGATGAATTGGGTAACCACGGTAACCGGAGAGGAAGAGTCAACTATTTTACCGGGGCCATAGAACGACTCATTGCCCATACGGTAAGCGTTGAAGTCACAACCATCAGGGTCGCAAGTTCCTGCATAACGATCTCCGGAGTAAGTTCCTCCGCACGCATCGCCTTCACAGAGGGTTTGGGTGGTACTATCGCAAGGATGGGGTGTATAGGCCGTAGAGATGCTATTTGCCTCCCAGATATCCATCTCGGGGCAGCAAGAACCGTGGCCACCGACGCCAGAATTCTTGTCACCGGTAGAAGCCTCCCATCCTTCCACGTTGGCCTAATCTCAGTTGTTAATACCCTTGACAGGAAAGATCAGGGAGGGCTTTGTACTTGGCCGTTGATGAATTTCAAGTCCCGTGGGCACTGTGAATCACAGTAGCCTGTCCCATACTTTGCGCCAGCCTTGTTTCCGGAGTTCTTGGCCATACCGCCGTCAGCATCCATGGCGACGAAGTAAACGGCACCGTTCAAGCCACAAGGCAGCTTGGAGGCATCAACGTCGAAAGTGAACTCAGAGTTCAAAAGGTTGAATGTCTGGTATGTCGAGTCGTCCGCCATCAAGTACAGACGGGAACCAACATTGGCACCAGTGACAAATTGGAGGGTCAGGGCACTGCCATCGCTGGTAACCCCATAGGTGCCCCGGTAGTCAGCTCCATCCAAAGCACAGTTTGCAGCACAGGCTTCGTTGTCGGGGCAAAGGCTTGCATCCCACTTTGAGTTGATTCAATCAGCCAGGTGTGAATGGACTTTGGGATTGTTGCGTGTATGGAAACTCACAGTATTTCCAGTGTAACAGTTGGTAGAATCCTTGGTGGAGTGCAGCCAGCGCCAGTTGGAATCAAGCACGACAGAGCCACTCTGCTGCGTGCAGCTACCCCCGGCAGCGCACTTTTGCCAGGTTAAAGAAGGATGGGTTTCTGCCTTCAACGTCCCAGCCTGCTGGGCATGGACGGCGGTCCAAAGAGTAGAAAAAAGCAGTGCGCGTTGATGCATTGCGGAGATGTATAGAAAGAGTAGGGTTTAAACTGGTTGTTGTTGACTGTCCTGCAGAGATAACTTTTTGATCTCGAACAGGAGGAATTCCCTCTTTATATAATCTTTCTAACAGAGTGATTAAAGAGGATCATCTCGGGGTTCATTTCGGAAAAATTCGAACATGAAGCCTTTTCCCTATTGACCGGTGCAACGGACCGCCCTGCCGTTTGACTGAATGTTTCAGGGAGATTGAGAAGCCATACCACACCAGAGGATTCCAGGAATTGCCATGGTCACATAAGCGCATTGTTGGTGAACCACAGCCAAGAGTGGATCCTGGAGCGCTCATGACTCGGGCTCAACGAACACCTGAAGACTGATTTCCCCGTAGTTGGTCTGAGCTGGTAACGGAGTATGCTCCGAGTTATTGCCATGACCGATATTCCCAAGAACTCCTGTTAGAGACCTACAGGGTGAAGCGAGTAACCATCTTCCTTTCTGATTTCAAAGAGGGTGTCGGCATAGTAAGAAGAAGACACATGCTGTGCCGATCAGTCACCCAATCATAGGAATGAGACTAATCAGAAAAATACACGGAGGTACCTAGGTACAACCGCGATGAGCTCGATTCGGCTAGGGGCCCAGGAAATGCCGTACGGAATGAGGGCCTTATTCAGCTATGTTGGATGTCTGCACTGGATAACTATTCTGCGTCTTTCTTCATGACTTTTCCCGCGCCTTCTCCTCCCCGTGCCGGAGATTAGGCCCTTGTGACACACTCAATCCGGGGTTAGTATGTCGGATCTAAGTTCCAATCCTTGTTTTGCAAGACGAAATTAAGAAACAGGGCCGGGTAATGAAGGTGGCATGATGTGCACTGATTGGTCATCATGCAGATTCTGAAGCGTTGAGTGTTTAGATGAAGGATTGGTCTATGATTAACAGCCACTGTTAAACCCTGCCGATCACCGGAATGCGGGGGAGAAGATCCATCAATAATATCGAACCTGGGGGCGTTTTTGACATGTCGGCACTTTTGTTCGTGGAATTGTGGCTGCCAGTGGCGCCCGGGAAATTCACATATCGTGGCTAATGCAATATATCACTTCAGCCCAGCCAATGTCGAGCCTGCGTGCTGTCGGTGGCTTCGGCTATGATCGCTTGTGGCATATTGAATCAAGGCACTTGCAGGATATAGCCTTGGAATACATAAGCGGACAGCTATTCGGGGTTTAACGCTGTGCTGTGTAGAACATGGGTAGTATGCAGCCTAGGATCTTCGGTAATTGTCCGAAACCTTTATCCCTGTAGAAGGAGTTCATATGTAGTAGTAATAGTAGTAGTAGTAGTGTAATTGCCTGACAGCACTTGCGAACACGACGACGTATGTCCCTCTCAACAGGATTTGTTGAAGAAATCCAATGAGAACGGATGGATGGAGGCGTGTGTGCCTTGCAGATCGTTTCCCAATCAACCCCTTCTGCCTGATATTCAGTGGCTGTCATATTTGACTTAATATTTAGCCTGTTTTCTGATTCCTAAATGAGCAGACGGAACACTAGTCCGTATCGCTCTGGTGTTTTCTAACAACTTCAATGACCCCTCTCATATATCGCTTAGCGGGAAGCGTGAAGAATAATTGGAGGGCTGTTCATCCGGTCATTCTGCAGACTCATTTCCCCAGACTGCGCTGGATGTTCTCGTATTGCTAGTGGGCTTTACGATAGCTTCCTTTCACCCACCTTAGCTCCTTCCAGTTATGAACATCGCCTTTCATTTCTTTAGGTCTACGATTCGATCTAATCACGGTGAATGATACAAGTGCTGAGATCAATTCAAGGGCCCTGCCCGGCATCCGGTGGCCCGATCTTCATCAGATCTATGATATATATCTCTAACAAGATCCCGGTACTTCCGTGGAACCATGTGTGTACATAATAATTTTAAGTACTTGAGAATGTTTAGGAAAGAGTGAATATGGAGATATCCTTCATTCTCAGCCTGTTCATTTCTAGGGCATGCTAGAAACAGTAGTACATAAGGCTCCTGCCTCAGGCCCAGCGGACCTCGGCCCAACGGCAGCCCCACCCCGAATGGAGCCTTTTCCCTTATCAGTCCATTATCAAGCTAGAAAGGGAAATCTGGACAGCAGCCGAGACCCTCGGGACTTCCTTCGCTTCTCTCTGCTGCAGTCGTACCATTCTTTCATTAATTGTGTATCCGCATTGCTTGCTTTGTTTATTTGTTAGAGTTTAGACTGTTTGAGATACACATATAGGTATAGAGGAAACACGGGGCTTTTTTCCACCATGGCCTGGTACAGCCAGACCGTCGACGTTCTTCGCGATTCTTTCGCGAACTACCGCGCTCAACTTCCCCTGCTTGCTGCGACAGGGATCTCATTCACTGTGGGGCTCCTACTACAATCCCTTCTATCTGATAAGCAGCCGGAAGGTTCTGTGCTCCGATGCCCCCGTGCCATAGTATCGTCTTCCGGGTTGGAAGCGAAGAATGGCGAGATTCCTTTACCGGCCGATGTGCTCCCGGGAGCTCGTGATGTGTCAACACCGTATGGTGCGATGCGGGTGTATGAATGGGGTCCAGTTGATGGACCGAAGGTCTTGTTAGTCCACGGGATCACCACGCCGTGCATTGCCCTGGGCGGAGTGGCGCATGCTTTGGCTGATCAAGGTTGTCGAGTCATGCTGTTCGACCTGTAAGTGGCTCTAGGGTCTCGTTGGGCGTTTGCCTAATGGCTCTGCCCGAACCTAAAAGACTTCCCCTTTTTTCTAGCCCATCTTCTAATGAATTACGATCAGGTTTGGAAGGGGCTACTCTGATTGCCCGACTGACCTCCCCCAAGATGATCGACTCTTTGCGACGCAAATATTGCTCGCTTTGAGCACATCTGCGGTCTCATGGACGGGGCCTGGTTCCGCTAAATTCTGTTTAGTCGGTTATTCCTTAGGGGGAGGGATAGCTGTGTCATTTGCATCATTCTTTCCCCAGCTGCTTTCCGCATTGGTTTTGCTTGCTCCTGCAGGGTTGCTTCGTGACTCTCAAATCAGCTTTCAGTCACGGCTCCTCTATTCCGGCGGGCTCGTTCCCGAAAGAGTTCTAGGATTTCTTGTTGGCCGTCGTCTCCGCGCAGGCCCATTAACTACGCCGAAACCCAGAAATGCCAAGATTAACGCTGCAGATGCAATGACCGAGGAACTTCCCTCTCAAGGCGGTGCCAACACTCAACTCTTGTCTCGGGCGTACCCACATGTTACTGTACCTGGAGCTGTGAAATGGCAAGTTAACTGTCACACCGGCTTCGTTCATGCTTTCATGTCCAGTATGCGATATGGTCCGATATTGCAGCAGCGCCAACGGCAGTTCTGGGAGCGCCTTGGCACGTTTCTATCTGCTCAGAGCAAACTTTCACCTGAAGAGCAGCGTGCCAACGGCCTCCCTAGTGGTAAGGTGCTTATAATGTGTGGTGAACATGACTCGGTTATTGTCAAGGATGAACTCGTCCCAGATGCCACTTCCGCCCTTCAAGGAAACGTGGAATTCAAATACTTTAATGCGGGACACGAGTTCCCGAGTACAAAATATGATGATGTAGCAGAAGCCTTATTGGGGGTGTTGCATTGATAACTGTCTCACAGCTGGACTATCTGACATGCAAATCTGATCTTTCTCTTGAGCTCAAGGGATGCCTTTTGTCCCGAGTATGTGCTCAGGGTGTACTGCGGTGGACCGGGACCCTGTTATGACTATACAACCTAATAGACTTGTACATAGAGCGTCCATCATGACCCTTTGGAGATGCCGTCCTTCGCGGCCGTGCTTTTTGGAATTCAGAGTAGAGTCTTGATGTCATTTTTTCATGATCTCGTCCATCGCGTCGAGTTGGTTTGAGAGTCGTGATACATGGTCAGACCGATCTTGCATCCGCGCGCGAGCAAAGTAAGGCTCATCTGCAGCAGATGACTGTGAAAACCGATCGACCACGCTGCCGCTGCTTCCGTCCGGTACATGGCTCAGGTCTCCTGCACTGAGGGTCTTGCTAAAGCCGTTCGTAACCCTACTGAGAACACCGCTAGTGAGTATAACCATATTCATACCAATGAACGTGCAGTCTTACTTGGTAGGCTGTTTGCTTCCAGAAGACATTGTTTATAAGTCTCCAACTCCAATTGTGCTACCGGGCTGTACTGAAATAACTAGGAATGAATGCAACCGTGCGTCAAAGAATTCGTTAACGCTCAAGCGAAGTTTATCTTGGAATGGGCTTGCTGACTGTTCAAATAGATCGCTGGCTTGAAATCCAATTGCTGACTCAGTCGTTAAAGGTGCCTGGCTTTCTGTATGCGAGAGATGATGCTGTGGCTGACCTTGTTGATGTACTGAGGGAAGAGATCGCAAGGATCACGACCTTATATACCTCGAGAAAGGTATGACCCGCAACCTGATTACAAAGATATCCAGCGAGTGTGATACAAAAGTAGAAGGGAGTCTATGCGACAGCTTAGCCCGAAATAGACGAAAATGACCTGATGGAAGATGAGTGACGCTGAGATGGGGATCTTCGGTTTGACTGCGTTTTTGGGTCAATATCTCTAACCGTTCAGTTGGACATCCCAGATGATTATCTTCATTTACTTTTCTCGGAGAGTCAGTCCAATTTAGGTCAGCCACATGGTGAGATGGGGCTCTGCCCTGCATATCCTCGAACAGCCAACTTAGGGTCTATCAAGAAAGTGCCATGACGGGAACTACAGAATTAGTTTCACTGGCCCTAGGCCCAGAAGAGACTGGCTTACCGATGATCACGGGGAGCAGAAACTGAGATGTGAAGTAAGACTGGTGCCGGCTTGGGACCGGATTGGATACATTCTGGGGAACTCATGACCGATAGGGAGGGTGTATATCGGGCGCATCAGCCGAGAAACAATATCCCCATTCTTTCGGTATATCCAATAAGGTTAAGCGAACTATGGGGTAAAGAAGGTCTTTACCATGGCGATGGTGAACGACGAGTTGTCGTCACCGGACGTGCGAACCACGAAAGAAGGGGCGAGGGCTGAAACGTCAACTTCAGGGCCTGGCGATCAAGATCGAGAGTTTCGGCACGAGTCTAGACCGAAATCAGGACGAGCTTGTCTTCAATTTCACCGTGAAGAAGGGGCTAGGGAGCAGCAAACCGAGTGAAGCATGGACCGATAGCGCGAACGGACGTGGACATGGACCAACGTGGTTGATCGCTCCAGAGGACTGATCATGCACTGCCACAACCGATACTATACCTGTCTATATGATTTCCTTTTTCTTTAATTACGCTTTATTTCTTCGATACCGTATCCGGTGAGGATCGCCGAAGACACGCTTTTGCAACGTGCCTATGCTTTTCCGAGTGAAGTCAGCCATAATACAGATACATTGGCAATAATGCGAAGACAGCGTTATTTGCAGGCGGCTCCGCTACGGACATTCCCTTATCTTGATTGCTTTCAAAGAATGTAAGTTAATGCCAAGCAATACTTTTTCCATTTGCGATCACACCTACCTTCAACGGTCTTAATTCCCTTAGTGCGCCTTATTACTAAGATTTCTCCTGTTTCCCTTTGATTGCTCTCCTACACTTAATATATCTCGGATGAGATACTGCTCATCAGTTGGATTTCGCGTCTCTCACATACTTAGGTTGTTACAATCCTCGAACATGCTTAGTTGACGACGTGGGCTGAACGGTGATCCTTTAATATAACAATTGACCATCCAATTGCTGAGAGGAAACACCTTCCTCGTCCGCGGTGCGGGCTTGCCTGCAGAGGTCAAGAGTTTGACTAGTCGAAAGGGGCGTTGGCCCGGGTAACCGAAATTGAGATGGCCCTGAAAAAGCAAAATATGTTTTCCAAATTTGACACCAGTTGCAACGGGATTTTTGCAATGTTGAACGAAGTTCGTTTTTATGGAAGTACAGATAAGTTCTTATCCTTTTGGGTAACTGATATGCGGTCCGCTGAGCTGAGCTAGCCTACTAGACTGCCCCCCTTAACATGGGTTACCAAAGAGCTGGGTACGTGATCCCGCTCTAATGAAGACTTGAGCTAAGAAAACACGCGCAGGCACATGAAAAGGGGTACCGCGCCTTGGCGCGGTTCAGCTAATACCCTTACCAAAGTAGTTATCCGTTCAGGTTTCAATTCGTTGCATAATTTATTCACCGTTTGTGTGCTGTATAGAGAGACGTTCCTGGCAGTGTTTAGCCTCGCTGTGGGTACAAAGGGGGTACATACAACCGTACAGTACTTCCGCGGATGAACGGCGCGCTAGGGGCACATTGTTTCCTAAAATAAACTATTCGCTTACAGGATTGGATTGGTCAAGATGTTAGGGGCCATTTGCTAATAATATCAATTATTTTAATTGTTATCGACACGGGCGTGCATGGTCCCGCTGTTTAGCATGCAAGGCAAGCACTTGGCCCGAGCTGCGACAATCCAGCAACCTTATCTTCTCCAGTTCGGCATGAGTTGGTATTGCCTGCAATTGGACCCCGCAAGGTACTGACCGGGAGCTCGACCTGCAACCCTGCGTGAGCATTTGCTCTATTATGTGCACTCGCCGATGTTGGGTTAAAGGAAGCGCCTGCAGGACTGCGCCATTGGACCTGGATTCCGGATCTGATAGATCCAAACCCAACGCACCTTCGTGCTATTTCGATGCTTTTACATACTTCCAGTCACTTGTGTTCATACTAACCAAGCTCGCCACCCCGCGTGGTATCCCTGGCCAAAATTTCAGAGAACACAACGTCTCGAACCGAGCCGAGTTATGGCGGCTGCAAGAATTTCGAGCTTAAAACATGATACCCGGAAGCAAGGGATGAACACTCAGCTCCGCTGTCACAAAATATGTCCGTTCATAGGCAATGCCGTTATCATTGTGCTGAGGAGGACCTGGCATCCGCAGCCGAAGAGGAATGCACTCCGGAGTACTCCGTACAGAACGCTGATCTTCCCTGAGTGAGAGAATAGATTTGATATGAAACAGCTTTACTGTTTTTCGGGGAATTAAGCTCCCTTTTTTTCCCCCTTCTCATTTCCCCTCCAGCAGCTCTCTTCACCCGTTGCTGGCGCACGCTGTTCCTTATTCTCGCCCCCTTTTCTAGAGATTTTTTTCTTTTTCTCCCAAAAAAAGGTACCAACTTACAACCTTGCAGGAAGCTGACATAGCCTCCAGGTGTTCAATCTGACGTCAAGGGGCAGCACTAAGGTGACGCCAGCAGCTGATGAGGCCTATTTGGCAATCCTTTCATGTGTATTAAATTGATTGACAGTCGGCAATTGCCGACTACTCCACCGTCTTGCTAGTGGCATGCTTCTGATCTCTCACAGGGTTTGGAGCAACTCGTGTCGCATCAACTATCCGCACTTCCAATCTTTCAGCATAACCAAGAGTCTTCATTTACTTTGCTCCTGCCAAGCGTGGAAATTGTAAGATTCTAGCAAGCGAGAGCAGGCAGCTGAAGTTATTTCCCATGAGGAAAGAGAAAGAAAAAAGAAAAAGAAAAAGGGAAAACAGAGGAGACAAGGTTAAGTTGCCCATTTGGATGCGTGGCCGAAAGTTGCGTTGAAGTCCAGACTGAAGGGGCTTCACGTAATGTCTCACTCTGTCTCGACTGCATTCGACCATGTGGAAAAGCCATGTTCTAAACTCAACTTATTCCAACAATGTGACGCTATGTCTTAGATGGATTGAGAGTCTCGATAGGTCTGGGTGTCCGTTGTTCTCGGCTAGGACTACTGCGTATACCGCAATCACTTCCATTTTGTTGTTTTCTTCTTCTTTCCTTTTTTTCCATTTCTCTCCCTTGGTCATCCCGTACCGATGCATGCCTAAATGTGATCTCATGATTCAGTCTTAGACGGTCTAGTCTGGTATGCAAGTCTCACAGCAATACGATACGGAGATAGCATACCGGCTCTTTGTTGAGATATTCTGCCGGTCTTTGCGAGGAGTCCTTAAGGATTAAGGGATGAAAGCCGTTGCTTCCGTAACTTCTCGAAGTCTTTAATTTGCTCTCAATGACTGTGATTCCTGAGTAGGTAGACTTCAGTATTTGACGCTAGAATGTACAGTTGTTTTGAATGACGACATACCACCCCACGTGTCAAGTCACACCCTATGCTTCCAGCGGTCTGCGCCACTGGAATTTTATTGCTGACGCTGCAGTTTAATTACTCAATCCATTTTAATACCACCGCATATGGGACCAATGATCGTGCAAAGAGTGATTGCTTAATTGAGCATGGGATACACCTTTGAGGTTTCCTGGTTGCTGCCGGCTAAAGATGAGAGGTTTGTTAGCCTCAGCTAAGGATGCAATCCGGTATCCAAGACACCCGTGGCTTTGACATAAGTCTAGGGCTGCTGATACGGGATGCGGCAGAGTTGGAATTTTTTTCCCTTTCATTTTTTTACTTTCCCTGAGTATGTGTGACAGTCGTTATTACCGCCAGAACCAGACACGGGTGACTTTCGTGACTATCAGAGGTAGGCCTCTGTCATTTCTTCCTTGATCGTTACTGGATTGTTGCATCGCCACTTTCATTTTGATAGCGCAGTTGGAAGAGTGAGTTGGCAGCCGGCTCGCCTTCTTTGGTCATGGGGGAGGGTGGCTCATATTTATGAGTATGGCATAGGACCTCGCTACATGACCTACCTGAAAGACTCTTGTGATGTTTTGAAGATCCGGTTGACGCTTGCAGTGGTACTGCCAGAGGGTGCTCGTACAAGCGACATAGGACCCATAGACCTATTGCAATAGCTGTTGAATATTGAAAGTCCATTGAAAAGGTCCCTGAGGTGTTTCTATGGGACATTATTTGTCTACAGCTCCCGCGAGTATTATGTTCAGGATGAGAATGCCTCGGCCATGCACCATTACTGAACAGCGGCTCTATTGACGCTAATATTAATCAATTTGGCACTTCTAGTAGTGGCCTGTACACAATCGGACTAGGAAATGCTCCTACTAGCCTAGCTAATACGCGGCGAAAGCGCCAGTAATAAGGACCCCGTAGTCAGTTTAATCAGGTAGCACATATGTGTAACGAAGGCAAATCCTTCTGAAGCTATAACATGAGGAGATTCCACTGCCTTTGTTCTTGCCTGTTAGTACCCGCACACTAAAGCAAGATGTGTAGACTAATCTTAAGGCCAGCGGAAAAGCAACCACGATGACTCTGCTAAAGACCATAAGCCACGGATGATCCTACAGTCGTACCCCTAGATTTGAGTTAATGTGAAACGTCATGCCTTATGACTGCGTCTCCCTCTACCCCAAAGCGATGCCTAGCCTGTTTTCGTCAAGCTGGTGACGAACAAGTTGGGGATTAGCCAAGCACAGGGGTGCCCCAGCTGCAGATGTGCATGAAGGCGCGTTGCAGAAGCACGATGAGCCGTTGAGCGCTGATCCTGTTGTCGCCATTAGGGCTGAACAAACGAAATCCAATCTCAGATGCAAGAATAATGTTGGCAAGCCGCCTGGTGGCGGCTGCGCACCGTATTAGCTCATAGAGAACCTTGACACCCCTCCAGATCGCAACCACGCATCCTCGCTGTCGTTACTCGGGTTTTAGCCACAGCGTACCCCCAGGAGCAGGAAGCAATAGAGTGAGACTGAAGGGCGGTTTGGGTATGGAGTTGTTACTAGTTGACACCCAGAACATACCGCCTAATATCTGCCAAGTAGGCAGCAATTAGAATATAGCTTTGTATGAGGATCGTCATGCACGCGGGTTCGTGGTACACCCATGCGTCCGGCGAGGCGGCCATGTTGCTCGGTATGTACAATGGTGGGACAAAAGTAAAGACCCCTTTGCAAAGAGTTTCTAGGGCCTTAAGAGTATGTTGCCTGATACCATGACCCTGGTAGGCATACCAAGCCAGATCGACTGGCACTGGGCTGATTCAAGAGTATAGGAGGATCAGCAGGAGATTGTGATGTGCGATTTGAGGCACTTTAGTACAACTTGCACTTCATATTAATTAATCACACAATGATGATGACACCAATATATGCTTTCCCGGAAAGTGCTCCTGATAACGTGAGCTGTATATGAGGTCTATAGGAGTCAGTCAAGTCGTGCAAAATCGTGAATCTGACTTGTCTTGGCAGCGGGAGAATATGGACTGGCCATTTTTTATGTTACGGTGATAGCCCAGACACATCATTGTGTAGCATGAGTTACTACCTGGCTTGAAGTGATCATGTTCCTGACATTCCATCGTCTCTATTGGTGCAGTGTATTTGCGGTGAATTGAAGTCGTGGAGTGAAAAATATGCCTTAGGCACGCATCACGTGCCAGCCAAATCGGGTAACTTTCCGTCTGTCTAAACATTGAACTTGCATCAAGCCATCAACTTCACATCCGCTTGTTAAGAGTATACCTGTTCCGTTCAAGATTACCATATAAAGGCAGGGAGTCAGCGTGTGATCTACCGTCTACACATAGACAGTACGCAGTGCCTGTATGAAAAGGTCCTTCGACCATTCTGTTGAACTGATAGCGGGGAAGCGACGACATCTCAAAGACTCAGCTGTAACGTGTAGTGAGATGAGGTGCAGGCTATTCTCGTGAATGGAAAAAAAATATAAGTTGTGGTACTCATGCCCATGCAGAACATATACCGGGTAGCAAGCTAACCTCTCGTAGAAAACAAGGAGCTTGAATATCCATCCTCGAACTATTGGCAAAATGGAAACGCAAGCAACTCTCAGCAGTATTCAAAAGGCCGTATGGGACGGCACGCTGCCCTTACAGATTAAGCTTGCCCCATCAGAAAGTCGGATATATGATCAGACTGACCCGTATCTTGTAATTCCAACCCTCTATTGCACCTCGTCATATTTCATCGAGCAATGTTAATGCGGTCTAGATTTCATATCCCCGCATATCATATCTTCCGTCTCTACTACGCAGATTAAGAGCTTTTTTCGCACCTTCACTGATCGATCCTAAATCTCAACCTCATGATGGATGGTTCTCCTTCGAAGGTGTCCCACTAAAATGGCACCTCCCCGTCGGTCTGCTATACGACCTCTACGCGGGCGCTGATCCCGCATCCAAAGGGACCACCGAACCAGATGAGGCAGATTGGGACATCAATAACCCAGGCAGCCCATTACCCTGGAGCCTGACAGTGCATTTTAGCAACTGGCCAGACGAAGAGCTGGTCCGGCTGGACGGAGACGGAATGGTCATGCACGACGCTTTCATCAACAGCGTTAAGGAAGCGGACTTCTTGCGGAATGGAACCGCAAAGGGCATTATGAGTCTCTCGAAGGAAGACTCATCTGGGCTATGGAAGGCTGTTCAGGATGGTATGATTTCCTTTCCCTTTCCCGCTCATATCAAGAACATATCGAAGTCCCCACAGTGATACTAATGAAAACAGTGGACCTCCCATCCTTCCAACGAATCTCTAGCATTCTGCTCCCCCCGCTTAACCAACCATTCCGTAACATCCCTATTCGGATCTTCCTTCCTCTCCCGCCAGACTCTGGCTCTCCTTCTCTCAAAGTAGTCCAGTCACCGATTCCTCCGTCGATCCCTCCCACAAGCGTGGCTGCCAGCCAATTGACCCTTTCACGAGGTAGTATCACGGCGCAGACGCAGACAATAGGTACAGCCTTGCATTCAATGCTTCCGAATTTGTTCCCAAGTCGAAGGACACCGGTGTTAGCGAAGCCCATGCTTCATGGTGCAGCTGTGCCTATGTCAGCACCGGCGGAGGAGGTGGTTAGGAGTTCGGCATATGGGGACGGGTGGTTGTACGTTGTTGTGAGGATGATGGGATGATTAGCTTGGGACCCTTGGACTTGGTCCCAGGATTTAACCGCTGTGAATTGTTTAGCCACTTGCGGATGTGCGCTTTTTATTAACTCGGCGGCTACAACGAGGCAATTAGAACTACGAATGAAAAGGCTTCCTATTCTTCCGTAGGCCATGTCCCCGTTCCTCAGCCGCACGAGGCTTTACTAGAGCGTTTGTTCGGTTGGATCTCCTTTTCTCTTGGATCGATGATATGTTATTTCCCCTTTGTCTCCCGACAACTGACGGCTATGGACTACACCTGTTACTGAGCCTGTGTGGATACAGGCTGTTTGAGGCATTTTCCTTCTACCACTTCTCTAAGCCAGGAATACATTAGCTTGGTCAGTAAATAAATCGCATGATATGTGGTTTTTGTATAGGGTTACACCTCTGTAGGTAGGAGGAGCCTGTGCCCCGCCTTGTTCCCAAGGGTCTTAATAGTGATTATACATAATATTGGAGGAAAATTAACAATAATTAAAGACAATGCCACTAAATCAACATTAAGGCCCAAGCTATTCCCTAATAAATTTCTTGTACTTTGTGGCAAAGCCCGATATGCGAAGGAAGAGCAGTTCTAGAAAGGTAACAAGCAAGTCCATAGGAAAATGGTATATGAAAGCGAAATCAATGAATATCACTTAACTAAACTAACTTGCAAGACTAACGCTAGTTATTGGATCATAAACATTATGTAAAGGATGGATATTCCCTTCCGGCTCGTCTGCGCGACGTTTTGTGCTCACCTCGGATTTATATCCTGTCCCTGTTCCTTCAATTGTGGGGATGAATTCAAAAGACACAAACATGGTAAGGTGAAGAAAGAAAGCCAAAGAAGCCAAAACAAGAATCAAAACAGAATAAGAGCAACAAAACTAGTCGGGGTTGTCATAACGAAAGAAGTATAGTTGGAAGCATAAAAGCCGTAACAAGAAGCCATCAACATAAGTAGAAATGCAAAATTAACTGAATAGCAAAGCATAAACACATAAAGAAGCATCAAAATAAAGCGTGCTCTCATGAAAGGCGAAAGCCTAGCATCTGTGCCACATGCCACACTTGGTAGATCATGCGTAAGTCACTATAGTTATTGTTGGTCACAATTTCGGATAGTCAAGGGCAGTGAGGTCAAGCATACCAACAATTTAAAAGATCTACTCATTTGTACGCCCCGGTGTTGAACCTTTTAGACTAATAGAAAGCGCCATCCAAGGCGCTTCATGACATCCCGCCAGTGGCCGGATCGCTTTTTGAGCGGCTGGCCAATTGTTCTGTTAATTGGACCAGAAATTTGCGAGGGTTCGCTGTTCAATCTCTCTGAGGGGAAGATCATCGCATCGGTAGAGGTGGGAAATGTAACTGGCTCATCTGTGACTCTCCAAACTTCCTTGAGAAGCCGATACATTCGACCGTAACTGCCAGTGTCGGCTGCATCTCCCAGGGATGTGGCTCGCTGAGCCAAAATGCCACGGAATGGACTTTTTTGGATGGAGTATACTCCTACTATCAAGAGCGGCCAGACGATAGCACGGTCAAAGCCGTAGGGGCCTGTCGGGATATATCGTAGAACACTTGAAAACTGTTCAACCAAGCTGACGGTGCTATGCTGGTCGCGCTCAAAGCCGGATGCTAAGCTGTAGAGATAAATCCGAGCTGCGACGCGGAAGGCAGCGGTAATGTTCTTCGTCAAGATGTCAGCATTGATCTCTCCAGCTGCAGAATAGGGGTCGTCCAGTGTCCGATCGGTAGGTTCAAGATGGTCTAGTTGAGTAGTCAACGCAGAAACGTGATGGTTGATACCTTGAATACCAAGTCGGCCATCTGACTTTAGGGAGTCCAAGCAGGCAATTTCTGAGATCAAGTACATGACTCGATCGTCACAGCCCATCAATTCTTTCAAGCCGGAGGAGATCCCGCTCAAATGCTTGGAGCGGTAGGTGTGTGCAAACTGAGGGGATCTGCCGAGCATGGTGGCTCCCAAAATATCGATCCATGAAGTGAGCGACATCCTGAAGGGGAGTTTCTTGTTTGGGCAGGCCTCAATCAAACCAAGCTTATTGGCAAGGTTGGTGACTGCAGTAAAGTGCTCGTTCCATGGGATGTCCGGTAGGTGATCATACGGTCCGCCAACAGAGCAATGGAAAAAGATCATCGCAAGTGTTGCGTCCAACATTGTATCATGTCCATGGTCCGCATTCAACGACTGGCAAAGATGTGAAATTGCTTTGTATCGATGTCCCACGACATCGTCCTCCATATCCTCCTTATCAATGCCAGGCATGCTTTTCAGGTGAATGGCGGATACACTAAGTGAGCAATGGTAGTAAGACTTATTGTCCTCCAGGGAGCTGAGGATCTCGCGGAAGCGCGAAAGACCTTCCGGATGGGCATCAAGGATGGGAAAGATCACTCCCAAGACATGATCGACAAAGTGAAAAACGAGTCGTTTTTCCCGGGCACCAACCTGATGAACCGTAGCTGGAAGGTGACAAGACAAAGGTCTGTTGTTCTGACCTGTATGCCTTGGGTTAGCAGACTGGGAGAATTGAGGCTGCTGGTCATATCCAGGATACCATTCGTTGCCTGGCATAGTGGGGTATGTGGTATAGGGTTGCTGTCCATATGGCTGTTGCATGTATGTCTGTACCATGGGCTGTTGAACGTATGACTGTTGCGCGCTGGGTTGCTGCATGTACTGCTGTTGTTGTGCCATGGTGTTGAATGGCGCGGGTGCAGCACTGTCATAAACCAACGTTCTTTGTTCAGTTTGGACGTTGACTCCATGTGGATACGACACAGACGTGGTCACTGGAGGGGCCATGAAAGACACAGGCTGATTAGGAGGCGCCACGCTAGGCATAGGTTGATTAGACGGTCCAGCCTGTGAATTACCATATTCTGGGGGCAGACTGAAGTCATACTTGACGGTGGTTTTCGGAACGATTTTGTTCAGCTCGTCTGAAGCAAAAGCCCAGTGTTAGAATCAGGTCAAATACTGCCCAGATTCTTATCAGCAAATACCTTGCAGCCTGGCTTGCTTTTCCAGCATTTTGGTCTCCCTAATCTTCTCTTTGATATGGTCCCTCTCCACCTGCCGATGGTCCATATCGGGCCACCAATTTGGTTTTCTGAATTCACAGTTTAGGTT
Source organism: Aspergillus leporis (assembly GCA_009176345.1). Taxonomy (NCBI): domain Eukaryota; kingdom Fungi; phylum Ascomycota; class Eurotiomycetes; order Eurotiales; family Aspergillaceae; genus Aspergillus; species Aspergillus leporis. The sequence continues at coordinate 22,619 of ML732184.1, read as the reverse complement.
CAAACTGTCACAGGATCCGCAAATTGGGCGTGTCTCGTCACACTTTTTCCTCCGAAGGCGGCAAGTGTAGCATCCTACACAATGAACTTGTCAGTTCTCGCCACTGTAGGGCACCGATTGTGCTTTATGTAAGAGCGTGGTGCTTGAAGGGCTTGGAGACTAACCAGAACGGGAACGTCTGTAACTCGGTGGTCTTCGTGGGGGACTATTACCACTAGCACCCTCACTTGTGGCTCGAGTAGGATCCGCTTGAGTAGTACGCGCTGCCGTGCTTGACATGATGAGATGGGCGCCTGCTTATCTTAAGAGGAGAGCTGCTTGGGACGGAAAATAAAGGTTGAAGGATGCTCTTAAATGTCGATGACTTGATGCTACTCGACCAACAATCGACACTCCTTGGCGTTGGCGTTGGCGTTGGTTGGAACTGTTGGTGTGCAGCAGAAGTCTTTCGCAGAATACTGAAAAGCACTTGTAACTCGGAATTGTATAACAATAGAGGCGAATCGAGAAGCTGTGATTGAGCGACTTTGATGTTGACCATGATGCCTTAAATCTCTGGAGATGTTGTCCTTAAATGCAATCTGTGATGGTCTATCAGATTTGGATGCTTCTATTTTTTGCCTGCACGCATGGAAACCAAATCGACGTGCGAACCGCTGGCTGGGGGACGATCTAATGTGCGCGACGAATGACAGGCGACTAGAAACTAAATTTGGGATCATTTAGCCTTGGGGTAAGGAGCGTTGGTGAGCGGGGATACTTGCTAGGGTTCCTGGCTAGGGCATGCATCTAATCTCTGGCGTCGCGTGTTTGACTTGTCTGATAGGCGATATGGATGTTTAGCAGTGATTGTTCTCGAGATATTATTCGCTGCATGAACTAGATTATTCTGTATCACGTTTCTCTACTTCAATAGAGGCTCATTGCGTTGGGGTATACATGCACGTATGTAGTATTTTAGCGATGCATCCTGACAATGTCGCAGCTACCCTGCACCATTTAGCACCGAATGATATCGATAGATAACTTCATGTATAGTTATGGCGTTGTAAGTAGGTCCAACAATCGTTGTTGGACCCCGTTGGTTCCCGTAAGCCAAATGGGTAGTCATTCCTGGCTGCCATCTAAACCAGCTCTTAATAATTGGCTAGAAACTGCTTCAGACTGATCAATCACAGCCTTTCCTGAGTCCTCGGCGACTGCTGAAACGTTGCTAAATTGTGAAAGAACTACAGGAGGTGCATGCCAAGCTTCTGCCCTTTCAACGTCATTGGGTTGATTATCAGCCATCGGCGGTTCGGTGGATTTGATTCAGGGCGCTAAACCAAACAAAACAAGAACATGGTAGCCAACCAAGAGCCGATGAAAACCATGGCCCGTGCAGAGATGGGGGGAACCTTAATGAGATGATTAGATTTAATTCGTTTAGTGGTGTCATATCTGCATGACCCCTTAATTAGCAGCACTTAACCGCCAATATGGAGACCTTTTGTCGCATAATTCCTTCTTTAAGCATCTAAGGGCAATTCGACTTCCTGATCGATATATTTAGCTATTTGACGCTGTGATCTAATTAACTTCTTTTATTCATGACGTCCTCGAATCACTGGCCAATTTCTTGTATACAGCGCATGAGCATTGGTACAGATGACCAAATCCCCTGTTTCAGCTCAAGTCCAGTTGACATAATTAGCAACAGATCCTACGTGAAACCTGTTCAACAGTGAATGAAATGCTCCGATTAATCGCTTTCGTGTTTCAATCCATCATTCACCGTGGAGCTTTTTTGTTCCCTCTAGCAGTCATCTCCTTTGGACAAACCAGTCCCTTGGGAAAACGTACTATCAAATTATCACAGGACATTTTCATCACTAGAATCTTCAACCCCCAGCTCACTGCACTGTGATAAGCGCCAGCATCGTTCCTTCGCAAATCGGGATGTGAAGATCTCTCGCTTTGGCTAGATATTGACTGCGGCGATGTGCAGAGCCGCCTCTTCTGTTGGTAGCTCTCATTCTATTCCATGATAGCTAGTATCCAGAACCGGAATGTCACTGCGTCTGCTGTTGGCATGCTTTAGCAGTCATATCCTGTGGCTTGAGATGGAGGGGTGTCTTTCTATCATCACTTTTAATCTCCACAAAGGCTGGATCCAGTATTCGCTCTTGTTGTTGTAACCGAAGATAATTGCGCCTTTGACCTAGGACAGCCTTCTGTGCCCACAACGTGAAGTAAAAGAACCTAAGCCCTACTTCCTACATTCCTTGAGCGTTCTCGACCACTGGAGATCACTACCCATATGTTGTCATAAATCGGACCCGTCATGCTATGAAAACGGTGTGACTAGATGATACTGCCCATAGTGCTCACTAGTAAATAACCCCTATATCTTGTCTTATGATCATTATATTGCGGCCACCTATGACTTTCATTAACGGGAACTCTACGAATCAAACCTCCTCCGATGATTGAGATCATGGTTTTAGACCTTGACTGTGAGCTATCTCATTATTTTCCCCCATTGTGAAATCAACTGATAGTTTCAATGATGTCGTATATTGATTCTCGTGGGGTATTGCATGTTTTCTAATGCTTGGATATGTCCACTAGTCAACACGAAGCCTACGCAATACTCCGATAATTCCACTAAATGCTGTTGCTTCGTGGAATTGACGAAGAGGAGGTGTAGCGATTACCGTTCACTTATCTGTATCTAAAGCTCTCCTCGGATCTCTAATGAAAAGTTGCGACGCGATGAGTTTTGGTCGATTCGAGCTTAGCTGCTGTATGAGTTATATGGAAAACTGAGGGGCTGTGCACTTGCCCAGGAGAAGTAAAAATATGGAAAATTGACCAAGACGGGAGTGATTATATTTATAACCAATGAAGTCAGGAGTAGGGAGAGAAGTTTTTAAGAAATATTAGAAGAGAAAGAGAAGTAAGAAATAGCGGAGTGAACTTACGGTGAGCAATCATGCACCTGCAAATGCCCTATCACTTTCAAACAATGCAGCCTTTTCACAACATTAAACCCAAAACAGTAAGTACTTCGGCCATATCTCATACCATTGAACAGTATTATTACAATCACATGATTCCTACAAGGCGATTGTCAAACCTAAATTGTTTGTGTCTCAGGCAGATGAATCCTTTTCTAATCATCCATGCAACTGTAGCATGTAGCAATTCAACCCACGTATCAGCTAAAGCCTAGACAAGACACCACCTATCGATATCTGAAAAGAATTGAGACAGTGGTATGAATGGGAATGCATTGGCAACGAGCAGAAAATAAAGCGATGCCATCTAGGGTATTTTTTAAGAACAGCGTAGCTTAAATGGGGCAGGACAGAGAAGAAGAGGGGAATTGGAAGTTCTATATAGCTTGAGAAGGAGAAGAACGAGGAGAAAAATAAAGAAAATGGAAAAAAAAAAGTTGAAATGAAATGAGCTAAAATCGGAAGCAAGACGGCGAGAAACAGGGTCTTTATTAGTGTTCTCTATGTATCAACTGAATCCTTCGGTAGTATTTATTGAGTATAATAATATGATGATACGTGGAGTACTACTAGTATCATGCCACAACTATTTAGGTACAGAGTCCTTATGAAGGTTCAATGAGGGGCACAGTAGGACATTGAAAACCTATCACATTTGCGACACTTAGCAAGTAGAGTTAAGATGATACTATTTAAGGGACAATTAGCCGTTGATTACACAGTAATTCATACCTAATTCTGCTCCAAGTAGCTATTTTTATGAGGTGATTAGCCCGAGCTAGAGCACCTTAGTGTCACTGTCATTGGCCAACCCTAGTTCCTCATAGACCCAAGCTTGTCACAGCAGTAGCGCCCAGAGGACCAACCTCTCATAGGGCTTTCCCGCCCTCCCTCGTATGTCATGTCCCCTAGTTGAGAATCCGAGAATCCTGCAGCATTATTTTTCATCCAATAAAAGCCTAAACTAGGTTCTGGGCATTGCTCTCAGAACCGCCGGCTTGCCATTTTCGCAAGATATCCACGAATCAAGGTGTGAAACTCGATCGTCTAAATGAGACGATGAGCATCATTCCAATCAATGCTTCCTAGTGTCCCCCTCACTCATGCACACGGTTTCAATCTATCACATATTTCCAAGAGCCGATATCCATTAGCTTTTTGCACTACCAGTGCACTTGGCCGTGTCTGTTCCTTTTTTAAATCCCATTTCCGACGGCGAGAATGTCACCGTCTGCGGTATACTTATACGTCTTGGATCTCCCCTCTCCTCCGTGCGTTTCGCCGACTATATACCTATCTGATTCCACTAAATACTCGGGGTGCGGGTAATTTTGCCTAACGCTGGTACATCACGCCATCTCCTGTCCTCATACACACGTACTCTTCGCCTAAGCGCCACTACTTGTGTGATTACTGTGCTAGTTACTCTTGTTCCTTGGACGTGTTGCTGTATCTTTGGAATATCCTAACGTTCGTTGTTCCTCCCCACATTAACTGTGAGGTGTATGGAGTCTAACATGATAACATTAGCTTATCAAAGTCATTACGACAATCCGAGGACTTCACTTGGCTGGTCCAGGGTGCCTTTTGATTCGAAGTCATTCAACCAATCCATCACAATGGTACACTTCCTTACTGCCGCCGCATTCGAGAGAGAAGAGGAATCTAACTAACATGCTTACAGACGACGATCGACTCCTTCACTTCATCCATGAAATCCCTTCAAGCACAACATAAAATGGCTTTCCCTCCGAATTATGCCCTCAGCAGGCCAGAGTCGGTTTCCGACACCACAGTTATCCTCGATACCGACTTTGACTCGGATTCCTTGGAAGACTACTCGGAAGACTACTCGGAAGACTACTCGGATGACTACTCGGATGACTACTCTCGGAGTGTGACATCTGTCAGTATCCCTCTTCCAAATCAGTTATTATATGAATCTAACTCGGGATTTCTTTAGCTTGGGACGGACAGTGTGACCACCGCATCAACGCCAGACGATGCCAAAACCCCCGATTCTACTGGCCTCACAGCATTCCACTTCCACATTGATGAGAGTCCCGTGAAGGGACCAGTGGGGCCACACCTCTTCAGAATCTCTGCAGATTCCGCTGAGTTAAAAATGTCTCTTGGTGTTGACTTAGTAGCGGAAGACCCTTTTGGAAGTGCCACGACACCATTATACCCTTTTACTTCCAAACTAGAGCCCGAAAGAATAGATATACCCGTGCCGGATAACGCCAGCGAGAATCAAAATGTGGAAGCACAGGTAAAGGAAGTAAAGATCAACAGGTCTATATCTGGACTTGCAGAGTCTGACGTTTTATCCTGGTCACCCCAAGACGTTGTTATGTGGGTGCAGAAACAAGGGTTCGATAACTCAATCGTTGAAAGATTCTTCATCAACGATATCTCCGGCCCCATTCTACTCGAACTACAGTCTCACGATCTAAAAGAGCTTGGCATTCTATCTTTTGGGAAGCGGCACCGTTTGATGAGCTGTATACGACAACTTCGAGATAGCCCTTCTCTTTCTTGTGACTCTCAATCTTCCCTTGACCCCACATCAAGAGAAGATACCGCAACACCACAAACAACTGCTGCTGATGTAGGTGTTGAGTGCACGAGCCCATCCACAGACGAGAATTCTAGATCTGCCGGACAGCACCGGCGCCGTCATCGCCACAAGCTTCGTCACGGTACCGATGTTGTTCCCGGGGATTCAGTCTCTATTGTTGCGATTGAACAGCTGCTGCCAAGGTTACACACATGCTCAAAAGGAGAAAATTGCCGCAAATGGCAAAAGCAGAAAGCAAAATTAGCCCGGCTAGCCAAAGATGTTCCTATCGAGTATCTAGGTGGCACCGTATTTATTACCGGTGATCCAGGGAATGCTGCTACTGCACAGGCTATCGCAAAGACACCTAAATCAGAAGTGACGCCGTCTCTCATTGCCTCTTCTGACGCCCTGGGCCAAAACCAGAGCCCTGAAGTCCAGCTTTCCCAAGAAAAGCTGAATGACGTACAGCCTCGGGATCCGCAGGAGAATGTACGCAACTTTCTCAATTTTCAAAGGCTCAGTAGGCTTCAACCAGTGGCTGATCCTGCCACCCCTCCAAAAGAGAATTTTTCGCCAGGTTCCGATTCACCTGGATCAGCTAAGGGCAATGCTACCCTATCCGAGAATCTTCGCCATCTTCCGAAGCTTAGAATACCGAGCACTCACTCAGAATTGACAAACTCGACCCTCTCCCCGAATTATTCTGCCCAGCGAACGATTACTCCGTCGATCTTGGGCAGGAAGCAGCTGTTTTCCAAGCACAGCGCACGGAAGACCTCGAACCCATACAGTTCTATGCCATCACCTGCAGATTTCTATAGACAGGATCCCCATTATGGACAAACGACACCATTGTCTGAGATAGACGTTCCCATAACGGCAATTCCGCTGGGGCCCACGGCTAGGATGTGCTCTCAGTCTGTACCACCGGATATGCGGTTTGGTGGACATCATGCCCGTCAAGTGGCAGATCCCATTTCTCGACCGGCATCCACCAAGAACGAAAAGAACCGTCGCAATGCGACTCACACGAGTCCTTATAACCAGATGGGCTCTTTGGAGGAAAGAGAACCTCTTCCTCCAATTGAGACTCCAGCGGATATGGACAAGACCCCACGGGCTGCTCATTGCAGGAAAAATCCGTTTACCCCTGGAGGCCAGCATTCAAACGATGTCACCTACAGTGGCTGGATGAAGAAGCGTAAGACTAGTCGTCTCTTGCTCCACGAATGGGAGGATCATCATTTTTCTCTCCGAGGAACTCGGCTTGCCATGTACCCCGATGAGGAGGCTTCCGACCGAAATTCCAAGGCACTTGAATATATCGATGTTGATGATTATGCTGTTGCATGCTCGTCCCTCCCTTCCAACTCGAAGCTGACGGCCGCTTTTAAGAAGACAGTTTTGAAGCGCCAGGGTAACAGTCAGGGAGAGGCAGCATTCGCTTTTTCTCTTATCCCTTCCCCAACCAACAGCAGCTTTGACAGAAAGTCCATTTTCGCCAATGGTCCCAAATCGCACCACTTTGCGGTTAAGACTCGAGACGAACGTATTGATTGGATGAGGGAGCTGATGCTCGCCAAGGCACTCCGAAAAGGACGAGAGAGCGGTGCGTCGCTTAATATCAACGGCACGGCTTTCTGAACTACCACTTTGTTGAACAGTTACTGCATTGCGCAGATTTACTATTATAACGATTTCTATACCCCCTGGATTTGGCTGTTTTTGTTTTTGTGATTTGAAGTGAAATATTTGTAAACCCCCTCCTATCTTTTCCACAGATTTTCCTTTGATCTGACTGAAATTCACATCTTTACGAATCTCCTTAACTTATGCAATGATGCCACTCTTGTGTTTATTTACTATGTGGTTTGGGTGTACATAACAAGCACCATTTCCTTTGTCTACAATGGGTGAGACCTGACTAGACAACAAACGGTTTTAGCGGGCTTGGAGCTCACGCCCTGCCTGTTTTGTGTTGGCGATACATAATGCTACTGACAGCCACGAGCTGGATCTCGGACTGTCTACTGGTGTTTATACCATGAATTTTTCTATATGTACATAAACATATACAGCTAACGGATGAGCAAGCCTTACTATTACATGCGAATCATGTAGGAATTCTTACCTGTTTCCCTCCATTCTCTCTGTCTCTCTGTGTTCCCATCCCTGCCCCATTATTTATTTATTATTACTTTTTTCTTTGGTCGATTTGTTAAGGGAAATATGTGACGTCGTACTCGGAAATTTGACGGATGGTAGGAGTGCCTACCTCAATAGTTGGGTTACTACAAAGCACATGGATCTGGATCAAACCACCAACAAGCTCCTAACTTTCGACGCATTGTGTGAAGAGGGGTATGACAACTGCCCTGGAAACTCATTAGCCTATAGTCTTTGTTGTTCACCAACAGGCAATTCAGTTGTATGTGCCTACCAATCATCCGTCTCATCACATGGACAGGGATCGAGTACGGATATCATTGGTGCGTGGGGCATAAGCCTGGTCCATCCTGGCGCTTAGCCGCTGGTTGGGATTGACCTCTGGCATCTGCAGCGCAAGCGGACACTGTTACCCCGCTTCTTAATGAAGTAGCCCAATTGTAACTCCTTCTTCTTTCTTCCTGCGAGGTTGGTTGTTGATGCAGGCGGTGGTGGGATCATTATCCATGCTATAGATATTGTGTACTATGATAGGTAGTTAAGTAGTATGGGAATCGTCAATTTAGTCACTTCGTACTTTCTATCAACAAGATAAATGTAAAAGCTAGAGAACTGTAGAAATTAACTGCACCTGCTACTAAATTTAACATGAGTTCAACTATCCACTTATGGGACATATCTGAAGTAATTAATGCACAAACATCCATGCCTTGAGTGGTTTTCCAGCTGTAACCGCCATCGATGCGTGAGACCGGCGAGGCATATGTACGTCCAGCGGCTAACAGTTGGGCAGTCCTACTTTATTCGGGTTAACGCCGTTAATATTGACAACTATTACTACTGGGCCCCATTAGTTATACATCGAGCCTTTTTTTTATCGCTCTTCTGAGGTAGGGCCTGTCATTCAAATTGCAAACCTCCCTCGACACTTCCCACTTCCCACTGCCTACTTGTCTCCCTATGTGCCTTTCTCGATATTGATTGTAACTACCTTTTCGGTCTTTGTTATCTTCGAAACCCTGGCGCATCGATGTGTATTCGGTATCCCTACGACTTGTGATTTAGCCAGCAACGGCAAATACAGAACCCGAAGGTAAAATGACAGACGTCCCGACAATCCGCGAACAACTCTCGCAGGTCACTCAGTCCGCGCGCATTGTGATGCGGTGTCTCAACAGCGGTAGAGACTCTCAAGAGTCGTCCCAATGTGCTCTAACTCTACTAGCCGATATTTTGGAATTGATATATCGCTTCAAAGATCAGATCAGCTGGTCAGAGGAGAAATGGCTTACCGAATCATCACGACTTACAGCCCTCGCTGAAATCCTCTCATGGTTTGACATGACAATGAAATCTATCGAGTTATATTTTCAACCTGGTGGTGTGGGAGTGATCTATTTTCGAAAACACCTCCTAGAGAGGACATTCCTGCCACGACTAGAACAGTATAAGGTTCTGCTGCTGCTTTCATTGCAGCCAGATTCGAAGTGGGTGTGCCTTTACATTCTCCAAGCTCTATTGCTGAAACCACGAGAGGATGGTTAATGGGCTGACTGACTTGCATTACAGCGAGAGATTATCCTTGGATCGGGAAATAAGAAACAGCCTAAGGGCAAGTCGCCAGGTGGAATCAGGTGAGCTCTTTCCCCTTTCCAATCCTCTTGAGCTGTATCACGTCTTAGGACTTTTGGATTAACGTTCATAGGACCGAAAGTAGACCTCCAATTTGAAGATGATGCTCTGAGTTCCACCAGTAAATTATCCTCAGTCCATTTCATGGTACTCGCGGATCTGTGCAACAGACGGCTCAAGGAAAGTTGTCAATGGATCTTCAACAATAGCGAGTATAGACGCTGGCTTCTGGGCTCATTCAAGACTCTCTATTGTGTCGGACCTCGTAAGATCTTGTCTACATCTATGCTTGCCGATAATCTTGGATCTAATGGTGTGTATTGACAGCCGGTGCGGGGAAAACATTTCTGTCGTAAGTTCTGACAACGTAAATCGGGATGTATGATACTAATTCAATATTCTTCAGATCAATTATTATTGATTCTCTACAGAGGACATTTACCACACCCGACGTCGCGACAATATTCATCTTCTGCGAAGATGAAAAAGAGAAAGAACAAACATCTATAGACCTCCTGCGGAATATCCTGGCACAACTCGTCTATCGCAAACGTAGTCTTTCGTATGCTACCTCATCTTTATATTACTCTGAATCATTGAGTAAAGGAAGGGCATCACCAAAGGCGTATCAGAATGCTATTCGCGCCGAAATCAATCGTTTCCCCAAGGTCTTCATTATTGTAGATGGGCTAGACATGCTCTCCGACAAGGAACGTATCCTAAACCGACTCCAAAACCTCCCCGGGCATGCGCAGCTTCTGGTTACTCTACGCGAAGTTTCTCAAGTTGGAAATGCCTCGTACGTGAGCGTTCTCGCTTCACCGGACGACATTCATCGTTATACGCAATCCCGGATCCAGCTCGATCATGGCCTTTCAGAGTTCTTCAAGGACGGACTAGGTCCTCAATTGCAGCAGGAGGTTGTCCGCACGGTTATGGAAAAGAGCAACGGCATGTGAGTGGTCAGTTAGTTTGAAAAGCAACAAGACGTCGCTGATGTTTACTATTCCTGTCAGTTTTCTCCTTGCAAAGATACATATGGATTTACTAGCGCGATATACGGGCAGTAATCTACTCCAAAAGGCTCTTGTCCATCTACCGCAAAGCCTCACTGAGGCCTATGGTGAAGCAATGAAACAAGTTGTCAGCCAGAGCCCAAGTGCCACGCGCCACGTCTACTGGACACTGTATGCCTTTCGTCCTCTCACCGTTGAAGAACTCAAGTGTGCTACGAAGGCCTCTACAAGTGAACAGAATGGTGAATCCGAAACCTTCGAGGCCTCTTTACAAACCCAGAGTGCCGGACTCCTGACAGTTGATGCCGTGACGGGCACAGTTCGGTTCGTTCATAAGACCGTAAAAGAATATTTAAATGGCACAGCAGCTAGGGTTTTCTTCCCGACTGCTCATAAAGACATCGCTGAAGTCTGTTTGACCGCTATAGGTCCTGACGAAGTTGTGGACAATTGTTACTTCAACGGTGGAAATACTGCTCGCACCACAAATAGCGGTTTTCTTGACTATGCCGCAACATATTGGGGGTACCACACACGTGCAGTTACAGGAGACGAGCAAACGATACAGGTTCTAATCAAAGCATTCCTCAATAAGCTTTTATGGAGACGACCTCCTTCGAAGTACGTAAATGAGGAAGAGATCATGCCCATGGAGTTAGGCCTAGGGAAATACCCTAAGGACTGGACCCCCCTCCACGTACTCGCTTTCTTTGGTATTGTGGCCAAGTCGAAGCGTCTCCTAGGACAAGGTGCGGAGATTGAAGCGAACGACAACTCATTCAAATTTACTCCTCTGCACTGCGCGGCATATCGGGGACATGACGAAATGGTCAGCTTCTTGCTCGATAATGGAGCCGATGGGAATGCAGTTACTAGAAATGGCAGCACAGCCTTGCATCTGGCTACCCAATACGGCCAACGGAAAGTCATGAAAGTGTTACTTAGTCGACGTGTCAACTCTCAAATCGCAAACGAGCACGGCGATACTGGCCTCCAGCTCGCTGTTGGAACCGCAGCGGATGAGGCAACCGTTCCCTTACTGGTAAAGAATAGGGTGGACGTGAACTTTCGAAATATTCGAAGTGGAGATACACCCCTTCACCTTGCTGTTGAGAGGAGACGTCCTCGCATTATCTTGTTTCTCCTCGACAGGGGCGCAGCGATTGACATGACCAATGAAGATGGCTTCACACCCCTTCAACTGGCGGCGAAGATTGACAATTGTGAAGCCGTCTCGTTGCTTCTTCAACGGTGTGCTAACGTAGAGGCTCGCTCACTCTCTGGATACACGGCATTACAGCTCGCAGCTCACGCAAAACACTGGATTGCCTTCGACTTGTTACTTATCGGAGGAGCAAATATAAATGCTTGGAGCAAAAATGGGGAGACCTTGCTTCATGAGCAAGCAAGGATTTCGAAGACCACTGGCATTATTGCGAAGTTGTTGGACCATGGTGCTAACCTCGAAGCACGCACATCACAAGGTTATACACCTCTTCAATGTGCTGCAATGGCTGAAAACAGAGACATGTTTATGTTTTTACTTGAAAGAGGAGCAAACATCGACGTTGAGACCGCCAGGGGAGAAACGATTCTCCACATTACTCGTCCGGTAGACGAAGATTGCTTAGACATTCTCAAGGTAGCCTTGAGGTGTGGTCTTGACGCGAGAGCGATATCCAGTCAAGGCTGGGAGCCGCTACACCAAGCAGTTTCCGTGGGCACCGGGGCGTCTGACCTTGCGTTTGATACGACTGCGGAATATATAAACTTGCTCTTAGCGCACGGTGCTGATGTGAATGCACGCTCTGCGGCAGAGACCGCAGAGACCGCGCTGCACCTGGCAGCTATGTCAATGATTCCTAGCCCTTCTTTAATACATATGCTCTTGAAATTAGGAATTGAAGTAAACGCCATGACGGGTGATGGGAAAACAGCGCTCCATTTAGCCGCGGAACGAGGCCGAGAGTCAATCTTTCGGATCCTGCTAGATGCGGGTGCTGATCTATCACTTGAAGCACCAAATGGTACAAAAGTGGAGGACAACAATGAGCCCAAGGATGGTCATATGCCTCTGGATTTGGCTCGCAAAAACCCATTTGGCATCATGTGGTTTGACCTCGAGGGTCAATTGCGTCCAATGGAGAAGAAAAGGCGAGATAGTACTGGAACAATCATTGAGGATCTGAATGCTGATTGCTCAGAAGATGACACCGGTGGATCCACTCTAGTAGGGAGTGAGCAACCGTATGTTGGGGTATAATGACGACTGGTAAATTTGTCTTTAGCGTTCTGTTAGTGCTGCTCTTGGTTTACGATATCGGCGGGTTAAACAGCATTTTTTTCATGTCTAGGAATGAACAAAGCTAGACTTTGGAAAATAGGGGAGTTATAGCCTACAATGTTATATATAGTTGAATTGCTGGGTCCTCGGTTGGCATTAATTTGTTCTTTGTAGTCAGTGCGTGACACTGAGCATCAAGGTGTAGTTACCTAATTTAGTTAACGGCAAGGCTCCAATGTCACGGAACAAGGCCTGGGGCGCGGGCCTGGCCTACGGGGCAGCTGGCCAGGCTGTTTCCATCGCCTTCCTGTTTAGGTCTTAGCGCACGCTTGCCCCAAACGACACGTGCTTTTTGCTAAATGATACTGGAGTTGATCACCTGACGCCCGATTTCAACGCCCAACAACCACGTCAAAAATGAAGCTTTAGAGCCACATACAATTCGAATTAGATAGAGATCTTTCAGAGTAATAAAATTGAGGTTGTAAAGAAGCTATATATGTTTTTCGATTGTCCCGAAATTGGTGTGGTAGCCGGATTTGCCTTCCTCGACGATTTAATGTAGGAGGGACCTCTTCAATAATATCGGCACTGGTTGAATAATATCCTTCTTGCCTCCTTTGACCTGTTTTAGGTCCATTTGAAGCTGTAAATCTGCCTCTTTAGCCAGGCGCTCCTCTTCCTTTTGGCGTCTCTTTCGCTCTACTTCTTGGATACGCAACTCTCTATTCGATGCCCTGATTCTCTTCCTCTCTTCAATTAAGCGTTGTTTCTCTTTCTTTTCCTGCTGCCGGCGGAGCTTTTCTTCCTCCTTTGAAGCCTTAGTAAGCTGTATTGCTTTCTCCTTTTCTGCTTGAAGATCTCGAGCTTGCTGGGCCTTCTTAGGAGAATAGAGCACTACATTACCATCCTCAGGAGCAGGTAGGTTAAAAGCTAGAGGCTTTCCACGCTGGCTCTTCTTCTGTTCGTTCAGGAGAGCGTTTTCAAGGCCCTGGTAGCGTAGCTTAAGCAGGACATTCTCTGTAGAGAGGTGATGCATCGTATAGCTCAACTTCTTAGTGTTTTGGTCATAAACATTAGAAAAAACCCGCTTAAGAAGCCTTTCAATCATTCTCCAGTCTTCTGCCTGTAGAATAGAGCGGGAGGAATCACTAGAGGAAGGTCTTTGGTCCTCTTCCCTGCTAAAGCGTGCCAAAACGATCTCTGGATCCCAAGGCCATAAACCAACAGATTTCCAGGCACTCTCAATATTCTTTGCAGATATGGCCGTATTTCAACTCGACCAGAATAGCCAAAAGAAATCCCGCTTGCTGATATGGCTTAGGCCCTGAGGGTCATGCAAAAATGCCTCTAATTCTTGCCCGTAGGCCATAGATAGAGGCCTAAAGATACTAACATCAAGCGGCTGCAGGGAATGCGTAGAATGAGGCGGATATGTGGCTAAAAGGATCCTATTAGCTTCATAGAAGTTAATAAACTTCATAGTAACATGGGATCCATGGCCATCAAGAATTAAAAACCTCCAACGCCTCCTAGCTTTAGCTTTTGTTTCCTGATTAAAAATATCCTTAAGCCACGCATATCCTAGCTCATCATTGGTCCAACCAGATGGAGAGGATGCAAAGAAACACTGATGATCTGTAGATTTAAGTCTTGAAGCCAGGAATCTTGTAGTTTGCAAGAAACCGCTTGATATATCAAGCCAGGTGAAAGTGAGGTTATATCTGCACATATACAAGCAATCGTAGTATTACCATCCTGTAGGTGTTGCGTAAGGCCTTCCTTCTCATATCGTTGTCTAGAGAAGATCCTTTTGCCTTTAGGAAGCATTTCAATAAGAAATCCTTTCTCATCCATATTGTACATATTCTCTGGCTGTACATCGTATTCCTTGATCTTTCTGCCCATAAACTCAAAGTATAGAGCATATTTAAATGCAGAATCAGCCCGCTTGCGTGCAGCATCAATACCGGTTGTATAGCGAGAGATGAGGTCTTTATTACGTTTATTTAAGAAGCGACCAGGCCAGTGTTTTCCTGGCTTAATTCCAGTAATTTTCTTGGCAAAAATTCGCAGCATCTCATGCGTAGGATAGGGGCCTCGATCGGTAATCTTATTTATATAGTTGATAAACTCCTTAGCCTGCTGGTTGTTGAGAACTCGCTGGCTTTCATACTGGCCTTCCTTCGAGCGCTGTACTCCGCGATGATGCCTTGAGAGGGTTGATCGGTCCACACCAAACCGTTTCGCAATTTCAGTATAGTTAATCAATCTGCCTGGCTCCAAAGAATCTATTGCTGCTAAAGCCGCTTTGTTAGAGCCCATATTGAATGAGTTATGGTGGTTTAAAAATTCTACATTCAAAAGTCGATGAGTATAGAAATCGGGCAGCAGGTGGGACTGTTGGAGCACCATGCCAAGCCCTGGCAATTGGGTGCCTTGTCGCCTTGCTTAGTCAGCACATTAGTCATAGCTTTCCTATATGAGGCCTCGCTTCCCGGCCCTATACGAATGGAGGTCGTTGTTCCCCTAACAGGGACCGGGCGTCAGGTGATCAACTACGGTACCGCTTTTCCTCGCTAGAGAGCATATTGCAAGCCATCAAGTGCGTTATTTATGCCAAGCTCAGATCCTAGCCGATTGTTTCCTCAAGGTCGCTGTCATAGTGCAGGTATGGCCATGAAGGACCGAGGAATCACGCCACATGCGTTTTGCACTTGTTACGATCGCATCATCCAGCTCCCGACGTGACATCAGACTACACTCGACACTCGTTACAAAGTAAATCTACACGACCTCGAAGAGCCATTAGACCATGTGATTTTATGTCGTATACGCAAGTCAAGATGTGTTACTCCACCAGGATCTTCGTACTATTTAGTCTGTCAATCCCTCCAGACAGTGTGTACTTTTGATCAGAAATCGCCGCCTCGACCTTCACGTTCGCAGCCGAGCAGGAGCCGCGGCTCGCAGCAGCATATACATGAGACTGACACCAGTCCAAGATACGTATTTCGTACCTTGGCTCCTAGTACCGAGGTAGCATCAGAATCCTTGGTTCGTGAACTGGTAAGCAATGAAGGGGCTGTTAACCAGTCCCCTGTTTCCTTTTCCACGTCAAGTCATCGAAGCTCTCCAATAGCGGAAAGCTGCAGAGGAGATCGTGAATTTGGAGTGCAGAAACACAGAAGTGCATCCCCTGGAGATGCAACCAGAAGCAGTAGAGGAGGCGACGGTGACTCATTGGGACTCTCCAAATCGGAGATTGCAGAATTGTATGGCCTTACAAGTGACATGGAGCCTATCCTTATGGTAAGTAAGGTTTCCTGATGCCCGGTTGTTTTGGGTCTAATCATGGCTCAGCGTCACCGTCCATATGATTCCCAAACACACGACTTTCGCCTCGAAACCCATAGTATTCGGCGGGTCCTTCACCGTGACATGGACATGCAGTATCCGGTGACATTTCATGTTGTAAGAGATGCAAAGCAATCGGATATTGTAATACGCTGAACAAGGTGCAATTGAACGTTGTGTTGCACCCCACGGCCCCAGCCTAATCAGCCTTTTCTGGAGAATTGTCCACCCATGCTATCCTATCCTACATAGGCGCATATTCATGGAAAGATATTCAACGTCCTACCGTGAGATTGCAGCGCCACTTCTAGGAGCTGTTTACCTCATATCTTTAAATTGGTGGGCTTACAATCGAGACCTGGGCAACAAGCCAGAGCCGAATGCGACACTGCTTCGAGAAGAGGTCATTAAGATCATCCAGAACAGCTACCACCAGCCTAAGCTGTCATCTATTGATGCCACTTTGCTTTTGCTGCAGTGTAAGCCAGAAGATGCGCTGACTCCAGATCATACCTGGACTTGGGGATACACGAGCCAAGCATTGTCAATTGGCGAAGCGATAGGACTGCAATTGGATGCAAGCTCGTGGGAGATTCCAGAATGGGAACGTGGGCTACGCAAAAGACTCTCCTGGGCACTGTATATGCAAGATAGATGGACTTCTTTAATGCATGGACGGCCCAGCCACATCCATGAAGACAACTGGGAAGTCAAAGACATTGAAAACAGCGATTTCTTTGATCTCGACGATGACATGGAGCCCGGGACTGATAAAATTCCCATGAATGGTATTCAGACTGGAAGGAAAGTATTTGTTGAAATGGGCACTCTGTCTACAATCCTCGGCACAATTTTAGCAGAATTTTTTTGCTACAAGCTAGCAAGAACAGGACACTGTCGAGCTCTACCAGCGAGCGCTTCCAATCTTAGAGAAACTGCGCCTTTGGCGTGAGAGCGTTCCCTCTTCATTGCTCATGGACAGACAGGTTCTCCGACGGCTTTATGCAAATGGTCAGTCACATTTCTCCTACACAATGCCTCAACGCTAAACACTTGGAAGGATCCCTTCATTTGTCCTATCACAGTCTAGCCTTGACTCTTTTGCGAAGGATCATTCGATCCACAGCGCTTGCACCACTTTGCTCGGATGTTGCAGTCCTTAATATCACTCGTCAGTTAGCCAGTGACTTGGCTGAAGCTGAAATGGCTTTCGTCTGCACATTACGTCCAGATCATCTAGAAGCTCTCTGGTTTTTCTGTAAAACGGACCCTTTCTCTCGATGCTTTGTAAGCATCTTTTGCTATAAGACCTTCGCATTCAGCATCAGGATTCAACTTCTCGTTGATTGGGATTTTCGTCACCCTGCTTTTAGTCACATCTCGCTCAGACCCTGGAGGAAAAGCCTCAATGACTACTTGTGGAGCCTCCAGATTATGGGCAAAGGGAGCGAGCCAATGCGCTATGCTGTTAACCGTCTCGAAGGAGCAATCCTTCGAGGCATGGAACATGCTTTGGCCGTGCAAATTGCACCAGTGATTCCAGAGCCCTTGTCAAATACTCTGGCTCTCTTGCAACACCATCCCTACAGTCATCGTTACAGCCTATTTCTGCCCGTCAGGTCCGGGACATGGATTTGAGCTTTCATTCAGCCATACCGTCCGCTTCTCCCCATGTCCCAGGGGATTGGTATACTCCATTCATCAATGAGTCTCTAACAAATCTAAGTTTAAAACAATTTGATTGGCTCACAGGAAGTTGACATGAGCCCGAGTTCCTTATTCATTTATATTTTATCGCGATACCCACGCAGTTACTCGATGTATATTACAGGACGTCAGATACTATTTTCGCGAACGTATATGAAAAGAATACTCGCCTATAAATGAGAATATCTACATGGATCGTTGCTATTATGACGTGTATACCTAGTTGTCTTATTTTTTTTCACATCTTCCTATTCCCGATGCTTGGCAGGTTATGGCAACAGCGAAAACCCCTGAATAGATGACATTCACATTGAGGATATTTTACTAACAACGGACAAGAATGACTGAAGTGACCTCTCCGTCATCTACAAACAGTCTATATCTCAGTCCATATCTCAGGCTTCCCCCCCCCCCCCCCCCCCCCCCCCCC